>JAUMHR010000060.1:774734-804668 GCA_032361145.1 Enteromius fasciolatus | reverse complement strand
AGATGAAATCACACTTTTTTTTGCGCAGTATATTTGACGCCCATTAAACTGTGTTTCTCTCACACAAGTGACAGAGAGGAAGTGGAGAGTCGTACTCTTACACACAGCACCATACAGAACTGATGCAAAATGTATTCCAAAATAATAGTTTTTATGTGTACTGTGTTTGTATATAGATACACACAAATGTATACATTTATATATTTATATGATTATATTTTGGTTTATATATAAATAGATTTAATATATAAACAACTTATTTTTCTTAACTATATTGTACATGCAGGTGGTTGTATTTATATATAAATAATAAATATACACAGTATCATATATAATGTAAACAAATTGAATGCTATTAATCAAATAACTGCACTACTGTACATATGTGGATGGATGGATGAATAGATAAGACCATAAGAACAAAATACTGTAGATACACTGCATGTTGATTAAAGAGGCATACAGCAATAGATCTTGCTGCTCTGAGCTCCTCCCTCTCTGCCCGTCTCCCTCTGGTGACAGTGCACATCCCTGGAGACAGAGAGATCTGTCTTCACCTCCAGAGTTAACCCTTACTAAACAGATGCACCTATCTAGAGCACACCTATGATTTGTTGCTATATAACACTCTAAATGGAGACATTCTAGATTTCTATTGGTTTTATATAAACTAATGTTTAAACTAAACTCAACCTAACAGAAGTGTACAGTATGTGGGGTGGGGGATTTTTGCTACTTTTTATACATTTTTACATCCCAAAATGAGGGTCTTACTAGATATTTCGGTCACTTCTGGATACACATTTGTCTCTAAAATATATCTAAGCTGGTACACAAACACACCTTCATTCATACTCATTGATGTTTTGGAGCACACATGCATGTATCCTCACGGGACACAAGCACTGCATGAGCCAATCTTACACAATCAATTACAGGTGTCTGAGGTATGGTACACAGGGTCTGTTTACCACTGATTCCCCAGGTCAATCCATGGACCTCCCATTCCTCCAGCACATTGTGTGCCATCGAGCTTCTGAGCGAGACTGTGGGCCCATTACATGGTGGCCCTAGAATCTCCTATGGGGTTTCTGAATAGAGACTGGATGTTGATAGATGTAGTGTTGGGTCTGAGACCACCTTGTCAACTCCAAGTCAAGCTGTTTTTATTCAATTGAGATTGAGCAGGAGACGTTTATTAATGTCTTTTTTATGTTGTTACTTATTTTATAAATACTGAGTCCAAGTACCCCAACACTAGATGGTGCCAGCAGCCAAACCTGCCAAATGAAACCGGCAACCAAGAGATGAAGGAAAGCTGGAGTTTACCAAGAGGGGGTAACTGTACCACTCCTCCCCTAAAGGATCTCCCAATGGCTCTATGGCCAGGAGTACCCTGGTTTTAATGAAAGAGCAGTTTCCCCGGTCTCTGGGTCGTACTGGGTATAGACTGGCAGTGAGCAATGCTGCTATCCCTGGGTTCCATCCATATCTCCCACTTTTGCCACACGCCAAGAGCTTGCATTTCAGGGACTTGAGCAATCCACGGAGCAGGTAAGAGTCACTCATTACTCAAAACCTTTATTTTGGGAAGCATCATCTCCTGAGTCGGGCCCCTGTGTTCCTCCTCGTTGCCCCTCCCTGGGTACACTGTTGTCCCTTTGGTGCCACGTAGAGCTTGGGAGCCTTTCTGGTGCTTCCCACACTGGCTCATTCAAACAATCAGACTCAGTTCACCAGGCATACCCTCAGGTTCGGTAGCCTTTTTTTCACATCAGTGGTAGACAAAGACAGCGCTGTTGGCAAAGGACACAATAGAGCCTATCCCTTCAGCCAAGATGAAGCAGAGCTTCTACAACCCTTACTTCCACAAGATGGCTTAAGAACCCCAAGGCTGTTTTGCAGTAACTGACCTGAAGGAAGTGAACTTCCAAGTTATGATTTTGCCTCGACAGAAACTGTTTCTTCAGTTTGCTTTCGAAAGTAGGTCATAACAGCACAAGGTACATCCCTTCAGGCTGTCCCTGTTCACCGCATCTTCAAAAAAGTTGCAAAGGCTGCCCTTGCCCCACTAAGGGAGGTAGGCATCTATATCCTCATCTCAAAGACTGTGGCTCATTCTGTAAGCACAGGGACCTGGCGCTCAGGCACATCAGCTTATATGGGGCTTTGGGTAAACTGGGATAAGAACAAGTTCTCCTCGGTACAGAGAATCTCTTTTCTTGGTATGAACAAACAAGCCTGAACTGCTTCAATTCATTCAGAGGGATAAACAGCAATCCCAATGAAACGATTTCAGAGGCTCCTGGTGCATATGGTTTCCACAGCTGTGGTAATAGATAATGAGACCACATTAGCAAATGGCTGCACAGCAGAGTCCTGACATGGGCATGGCATTGTGTCACACATCACATGAGCATCATGTCAATCCATCATCAGACATTCACTCCATCGTCACACTTTTTGATGCACAGGAGTGCCCTTAGAATTAGTGCTTAAGAATGCAGTTGTTTGAACAGATGCCTCCAGATTCTGCTGGGGTGCTGTATGCAAAGCGCATGCAGTTTTAGGTTCTTAAACAAGACATTGGCTGCAATGGAATACCAATGGCCTGGAGTTACTATCAATGTTGCTTGTCCTGCGCCGGTTTGGACCCTGCTTCAGGTCAAGCAGATGATGGTCCAGGTGGACAACACTCCAATGGTTACATAACAGTATGATATAAAGGACTATGAGGGTTCAGCATACGTGGCCAAATGGAGACGTAATGGCCTCGTTTACACTGTCAGTTAAATGTGACCCGATTCCGTTTTTTTGCTCATATGTGACACAGATCGGATCTGTTGCATGACAGTGTAAACAGGAAAAAAACGCATGCATTCAAATATTTTGAGATCGTTTCAGGCCTCATTCACATGTGGAAATAAATCAGATATAAATCAGATTTGTGTCAGTGCGACTGTCGTGTAAACAGGCAGATTGGATTTTTTTGCGGCATTGCGTTCTGTACGTCATTACTACGGTGACAATTTGGTACTTCTCCGTGGCTTAATGAGGACATACGTAACGGGCTATTTTGAACTACATCCAAAAAAGGTGGAACTTTTTTATTTTAATAGAACTTGGAGTTCACAAAAGTTGGTTTATTAAGGTTAATTGTAATTAAACATTTTAAAGTTTATTTATCTGCACATTTAAGAGGATTAGGTCTAGCCCACCTTTTCTGCCTTTGGCTTCTCGCGCTGACGGTCATCAGAAGAGCGCGCTTATAACGGCAGTTCCGGCAGCGCGTGATCCAGATTAATACACCTAACACAGAATTACAGTATAAGTATTCACACAAACATATCTGTTCTGTCTTAAGTGAGCGCTTGAGGAGCTGATCGGGAAAACTATCTGATGTGTAACATGGATACGTGCAAATAGATTATCTGTTAATCTAACAATAAAAGAGGAAAACCACTCGCTGCTCTTCCCTGAACTGCTTTTGTTGTTTTAATAATCAGTTTATAATGCAATGAACACACTGAAGTGATTTTTATATTTGATTTTTTTTGTACATGCATGCTTTTGTTTAGATGTTAAAAGATCAAATTTTATGCATTGTTTGCTTCTTTCTAAGATAGTCTTCTTATTTATAGTATCTTACAGAATAGCGATATTGTGATTATTAATGTAGTAATTATAAATAAAACAACAGGGTAAGTTTAATCTTTATAATAATATTTGCTTACTCAACCTCAAACGGCTGTAAGTCAGACATTTTAGACATTACAACAAATCATTAACGGTGAACATGGAAATAAAAATAACTAATTTCTATAATTTGCTACTTGCGACTCATTCGGTCAGCACTGGTCAAGTACGCTATTATTCTCAAGAAGAAGCACGTGTGGAGGCAGCAAATGACAACAACGCATGCGCGAAGCTTCAGATCGTATGGCAAGTGTAAACACGTCACATCAGATATGGGTCACAATTAAAAAAAACCTGTAAACGGACAGCCAAACAAATCTGATATAGGCAACAAATCAGAACAGAGCGTCAAGACCTGCAGCGTAAACGAGGCCTATGTCCTAAAATCTCTTTAACCTTTAGGCTACGACTGTGTGTTGAGTGAAACACTGGCCCTCTTACATACCCACATGTCTGGGGGAGTGTCTCGGAAAGTAAATTCCTTTTGCTATACCCATTGGCCATTGTTGTACTACTCAAAGGTAGTTGGGACTCCCAAGAGAGACGCTTAATGTCATTTGACATAACATCGCCGATAGAGATGATTTCTGAAGGATCGTGTGAAGCTAAAGACTGAATAGAGATTCTGGAAATTCAGCTTTTTAGCATGCATTGCAGTAGAATCAGATGCTTTACATTGTATAATAGGGATGTCAGCAGCAATCAAGTACTCGAGCACTCAGCTGTGACAGCAATGATCGATCGTGGATATTATGATGATCGTGGAATTTCTTTTCCCTCACACATTGGGCACCCTGGGCTATGATGGTTTAGCCTTCCACAGCATGCACTCCAAAATATGTGCGTGAGAAGAGAGAAGCATGGCCATACAGTGATATAGGATGCTCTGGAATATTAAGATTTATTAACATGCTAAATGTGCTGCATATTGCCAGTTTCATTTCGTGCTCAAATGCAATGCCCGATATTGAGTTATTTGAGACAGTCATATTGCTTTTAGATGTTTCTTTTCTTTTTCATTTTTTAAATACTTTTGTAAATAACGCAGCAGTGTTTTTTAATATTATATTTGTTTCAGATCTTTTCTCTTCTGTGATATAAGTTGTAATGCTACGTCTATGTTACAAATCTTAGTTATCTGATTAATATCATAGGATGTGTTTTTTGGCATTAGATCACACGTCATATGTACCTCAGGCAGCTATACTTTTTTAGATTCTTCTAATCATAATCTTTTATATTTTATTTTAAAAACATGAATTTTTACAACAGTCTTCCAATATTTTCATTATCACCATTATGGCCCTGCCCCTAAAAGCGTGTTTTTAAACCTAGCGACGAATTAGAAATTGCCAAAAATGTGTAATATTTTAGAATATTACATTTTTATTACTGATTTTTGATCAACTAAATGTGGCCTTTTTGAGCAGAAAAACGTATTTCTAAAGCATCACAAATTCTTTATAAAAATCCTTCAAATTTTCAATATTTATTCCATGATACAAATTGACAAAAATGCGATAAGTTCATTAGCAATCATGTCATTAACTGGTTTTTTAATCAGCAGTCCTGCAGTGCATCATTCAGAGAGCCTTTAATGGGTCAAGGTCCGAAATGCAGTGCTCTCCAGCAATATAAATGTCTAAGCATCATAAGAAATTGATCGTGTCCTCATGACCCCTCACCACATACGGGATCAGCGTGAGTGTGTGTGAGTTCTGCTGCAGGACAGATGGAGTGTGTGCCTGTGAAATGGGACGGCCCCCGCATATCAATGCTGCACCACAGGGCTGCAGTGCAGCAAACCCCACAGCACAGACTCAAACCCGTGCCTCTAGTGTCAGCACCACAGCTCATGTGTTTAGCACTACGCATGTTGCCAACATTGAGAAGTCGACATGTCTTTGGATGATGTAGTGAAAATCACCATCATATTTTCTTGTACAAAAAAGAGCAATACTATATGAGTTTGGGATGACACACACACATATTGTATGTCAGACCGGTGACATCATCGAGCCCAAGGGTCCATTCACCCACCCCATCATCTCCGTCCCACAATCTCCTCCCACTGTGAGTCATCACCTGCTCCACCTCCTCGCCCGCCCGCCGCCTCACATCACTAAGGTAATTATGTTACATTAAATGCAGGTTATTAATGGACTGGCGTTTACATTAAATCATTTAGCTCTCTGACGGCACAATAGGAAAATAATTATAAAGCCACTAATCCAAATTATCTGTGTTTCATGGCCTCTGGCTCCAACAGTGACACATATTCCTCATGTCACACGCTATTATTAGAGAGCGAGGTGTATTTTATTTATCGTGAGCCTGATTTCAGCTGCTCCTCGATGCTCCGCACGCATTCCAGCTGAATCATACAGTGCTGGGCTAAATTAGGAAGCTCAGCTTCGCATCTTCCTGTACAACACACCCACATGTGAAGGCTTCAGAGATGTGAGTGCCGAACACAAGAAATGCTCAATCCAAGGTCACTCACAAGCCAGATGTGCTCAAGTATAATCAAAAACACCCAGTGCTTATTTTCAGGAAATGCTCAGAGTTTATGTGCAGTCGACTGCAAGCATTGACCTTCCGTTACAACAGTGGAGCATGTTGTCAAAAGAGAACAAAGAGGCCAGACTTGACCTTATTGAGATCAAGCCCGGATGACAACTAGTCCTAGTCCACCAACCCCCACACAATTAGAAGATATGGGTTTTTCAATGGCTGATGTCAGTCTTGAGAGAGCTACAGTATGTGATTGATTACTGATTGCATGCAATAAAAAGCAAACTAACATACGCAACACTGCTAGACCACTCACATTTGACTCCCATAACAGTTAGAGAAAATAGTAATAATTATCATACAAGTGCTAAAATGCATGGAACGTACAAACAGCATATTGGTTTAAAACTCAAACACGTTCACAGACGTCCCAACATGCAATCTTTAATTAAATGCACAGTTATGTCATGAAACATTGAGTAGCATAACACATAAACCACACACACATGTTATTGTGTGGAAGGAATCGTCATCAATTAATGATCTATCACATGCTGTTTCCTATTTAAAAATCCATTCAGGTTCCACAGTAATAGCTCACGCTTGCACTAAAGCACTGAGACACCAACATTAGGCAGTGCAGATGAGCCGCTACAAAGGGTCACGACCAGCAGCTATTAACCTTTTCCACACAGCAAACTCAACCGCATCTTTAGAGTACATTATGTGATGACATGCAGCACCAGTGTGTTTTAGATAATTGGAGAGGGTCCTAAAGATAGTTGCCTTTCCCTGAACCCTGTAACACATGCCCACATACAGCACTAGAATCCACTGAGACGGGCCTTGAATTACACTTTTACACACCAAATGATTAATAACAAAATAAGGCATCAGGAATATAAAGTCAGGCATTTACAATCGCATCATGGATTTACAACAGATACCTGCTGTCAAAAATCTGAATGAGTTTCATTAAAATTCATTCAAATTCACGCTCCGTCTCTGTTGATAAATAGCATCGATGAGGGTCAGGGTTGTACACACAAAAATATCTTGAACAATCAGCAGCATTTACTCTGGCAGCACTTGACCTCTGGCCATTCTAACTGGAAGAACCCCATCCTGCTTTCAAGGACTCCAGAGACATGACCGCAAGATGGATGGCTTCATTTGGCTCACGACAGTGTTACTTCATACAGCTGCCTTGACCCTTTCTGGAGACATTTCCAGACAACAGCTTTCTCGAAGCTTAAGTTAGCACAGTGAGTAGTTTTCTATTTCTAGCGTTTCTCAAAAGCATCATCTACTGTACTGTATGTAGTAGTTAAAACATTTGTGAATTAATGACTTTCTTCTTCTTGTGAAAAAGGAGCCTTGAATGTGCGCTTGCACTAAGCGTATCTTAAAAGTGTACTTTAATTTCACAACTCTTTCTTAACGCAGTTTTGCTGTAAAGCACATTAAGCATGGTGTTTTTGAAGTGTTGACTGGGTGCAGTTGTTCGGGAGGTGTAGAGTACTTGCTTTTAATATTAAATACCAAGTTGTCATGGGACTCTAGATGGCACTGGATGATGGGTCGTGAACGCAAAGGTTATTGGTTCATGTTGCATACTTGCTCAAAGCATTTACTAGAGCCGTTTGCAGTATGAGTTCCCCTGAAACCCTATATAGGGTTATTATATGTGCTATTTGTGCAGCAGCAGCATGTCTTAAATACTCACAGCACTGTTTCACCCCATCAATTTGCGGTAACAAGTTTCCTATACATGCTTTGGATCAGGAAAAGCATAGCAGATGTGTTCCGCCAAGACTATCATGTTAGCATGCATTTATTTGATATTACATTTAAAGTTATAAATGTGATTACAAATATATAACATGCAAGTTTGAACAGAAACCCAAGTAAAGTATATATTAGTTGAACGATAACTTATCAGCATATTTTAAAGACAATATTAATTGTCTGAAAATATTTGAGTATATTACTTTGAAGTATGTTTGATATATTGATATATTCTATTTTAAGCACTCATGTTTCACACAGGAGGACCTGTCTACTTCTAAATGACAAACATGACTTGTGTCGTCAGTAGTTTGTATCACACATTTATGTGAGCAAGAGATACTGTATCTCTTACAGTAACATTCAGACAATAATGACATATGAATGTATAGTAAACATAAGGAATAATGATGGTTAATGTAATTATGCAGTCAACCAACAGAATATCCCTGCGGTGTGTGCATAAATCGCAGTATTTTAAAATGTGTAAATACGGCACACTGTAAGTAGGCTACTGCTTTAATCACATTGTGCTATGGCTTGAAAGTGCAAACTCATAAGTTCAGAGGATTATTCACATAATAAGAGCTAAAGAGCTCCTGTATTTGTGTGTTACTCACAGACTCCAGTGACATAACGGAAGTATTTTTGCATCTGACCTCTGAAAAAAATGCCTCTTATCACACTGCTAGCAGGTACAAAAGCTACTTTCAGTGCGTCTGCTCCTTTGGGGCTTCCAGGAAAGGCATAAGGCCGATTTACTGAACACTTTTGCCTAACAGCTTGTCTAAAGTAATAGCCATCATGTGACAGCATTATAGGCTCTTGGTGCTCCCTCTATTACACAAAGCTTTTGGGCTTCAGATGGTTCTGCGTTCTCTTGAACTCTGGCCAGTTGTTAAAGATGGACAGGTTATAAATGCCACCGCAATTACAGAGCAAATGACCTTTGACTGAACCGGCACCACTGGAGCACTGTCTCATACGCAGACCCTTGGCTTTGGGCAATACGTCTTTCAGCAGTGCCCCTGTTATGAATGCGTGGTTGTTGTCTTCATCTAATGAAGTGCAGCGCAGATGTCATCGCATTGTTTTGTGGAGTTGGCTCTAATACTTTCATAATTCCAGAATTTTTAAAGCGCTTACAGGAGTGAGTGTACCTTTACTCTGAACGACGTCACTTCCAAAACCAGAGAACCATCTGTAAGTTCATCAAAGTGCAAAACATTAAAGCGAGGGATATGTATGTATATATATATAAATACAGCACGGCTGCACCATCCTCCCCCGGCACGCTGATCTAGCCAATGAATTTCTATTCATAATGTCATTTTTGCCTTCATGAAAACGGTAAATCCGAGCTAATCTCTGGTGCCCCTGGGCTCTGGATTAGTGCGCTGCATTAGAGCTTGTGGACACGCTGTACTTCAAATGATTGAGTAACGAAAACCCAATAACACAACTAATATTAAAGAGTCTCCTATTAAAGAGTCTTAATTCGATCAATGAGCAACGAGAATTTCTGAAATCTTATAATAGACAAATGTTGTTGCGTTGGCCGGCTGTAATGGAGTATGTAGGGTAAGCATGGCGGGCGTCCAGAGAGATTATGAGTGTGATTTCACCTTTAGCACAGTAAAGAGCCCGAGAGGAAAACACACACACACACACGCACACACCCCTGAAACTTCCAGAGGCAACAGATTCAGGTGCAATTAGTCTTGTTCAGTTTTATTTAGGTCAAGAACCTCCTTTCTAATAAGAACGTCCACATATCACTAATTAACACCAGTGTTCACTGAGGAAATACACAACCTAAAGATCAGTTTTAATGTTTTTGAATGCATGGAAATGGAAATGTTGTTGGATGTGGCGAACTCTCATTGAACACAGAGGACTTGTTAAAAACTGATCTTGACGGTTCTTTGTCAAGATCGACTTGAGTTTTGGAGACGGTTCAAACGCAAAAACCTCTGCTCTGGGAAAGGAGAGAGTCGCTCAGTTCCCCAGTCAACCCTCAGTGAAGCGCACTGCTTGAAGAATCACCTTGTTAACACTCACACAGCTGCTTCTAGTAGATTGCAATCAAACAAAATGATATCTGCAGCACTGGTTTTAGAACGCATTAAATTAAGGAACAGAATGTACCCAGAATACACCTAGAACAGAAAAAGAGAAAAAGCCCTATTCCTATGCCCCCCAAAACATATTTTGTCTGACAAACCCATTTCAGGTCTCGTGGTTACAGAGCTAATGGCCTGAATCTTGTGTGTCATTGAAAATGAGCATTGGGGCTCCGGGGTCAAGGTTGGGAGGAGTCCCCAGCCCTGCTCAGCTCTCCAGGAGCCGTGGTCAGGGTAGTGCCATGCTGACTTTCTGACAGACTTGAAAACAAGGCTCTGCATTCAAACAGTTGTATGAAAATCTAGAACTACTGAAGCTCTATTTACTCCTGACCTTGACTGCACCCAGAATAACAGTGGACCTGAGTATTCAGAGCAGGCCGTTTTTTCCAACTCTGCCCTACAGCGGACTGTAAAGATTTCACTGGTCATGTCAGTGATGGTTGCCACTAACCACTAAACCAGCTGCAGGGAGGATCTGTGCTTAACTGCTCTTGTCTAGTGTCTAGTCAATATTTTGTGGTCGAAACTAAAAGATAGAAAGCCTGCAGAAGCTTCCCTAGCATCAAGTTGATATATACTATACAGTATATTAACACAATGCAGTCATTGGGAAAAATCACACACAAACTTTGTTTTTGAACCTCTTTCTAAATATCAACTTTTTCTGTGCGCTCATGTCCTAATGCAGAGGCTCTAAACTACTACTGCACATTTCCTATGTCTTATTCAACACACCTGATTCATGTCATCTGCTCATCACCGAACAAATTTAAGAGCAGCGGAGCCCCAGAACCGTCTTGAGAACAGATCTAACAAACGTCTCGGTCTGACTTTTATGCAGGTAATATCACAGCCTGATGGACCTACTCTTGTTAATATTAGCACAAGGACAGCAGAAAACCACGCTCTGCTCTCCATTCATGAAAAACAATGACCAGTACTTGAAGACTATGCACCATTGAATTGTTAAACTGCTGGCTTATTTGTAAATCTGTGTGGACAACTTTCACAGCTATTGTTATGGACGACTGAAATCAGGATGTTATGACAGCTATCAGCATCATGCCCTGGAGTAAGACACCTAACCTCAGATTACACCACAGGGACTGTCCTGGTAACTTAAGCTGGTGTTGTGCTATGGTGACGTGTTGTTTACAGTACAGTGTACGGAAACTGTAAGTCGTGGAAACTATTTCCCCTGGCCCTGGGCTTGTGACAAATAAACAGTCTGTTCTGCACTGCATTATTAAGAAACACGTGTGAATAATATCAGGAGGATTTTGGTGCAGGTGCATTGCTTATGCCAAACAGCGCATTGATCAATGTGTAATGACCCGATCTCTCTCTCTCTCTCTGCGACACTTCCTGTGACCTTGCAGCTGAAGACGGTGATACTGAGTGCAATGCCGCCGCTATTGCCCACTTTATCTGCCGTCTCAAGGGAAGCTGTCAGCCAAATGATAAAGAAATCTTCACTGGTGAATGACAGAAAGCTCATCTCAACAGATCACAGAGACAGCCTGCTAACGTCACACACTAGTCAAACCCTCATCCTTTCTAACAATGAGATGGCGACGGGGTCGCTAACTTTTCTCTTTGAGTGACATGCGGGTCTTGTTAAAAGGCTTCTTCTGTCTGGCCTGAGAAGACTGTGGACTATCATTCTGAAGAACTACAACGAATCTGAGACTGCAACAACTATTCAGCGACTCCATAATGATAGTAGCTGGCAGCGAATTGCTGACATCCATGAAATGTAGTCAGTGACTCCATTTTTAATTACATTTTTACAATGCGAGGATTTTCGAAAATACTAGATTAAAATACAATTAGTTCAGCCTGCAATGTAATTTTTTATTTAACCATATTTACAGTTTTCAATCCTGTTTGCAAGCTAAATTGTGATACTGCGCTCAATAAACAAACACTGGTTGTCTGATATACAAAACAAAATTGTGTTTCTCTGCTTGTACAATATCGAAATTCTGCTAGATTTAATTATGCAGGGTAAATGCGTACTAATCAAATCCTCTTTTGTTCTGTTGTCATCACTGAAACTGTATTTCCTGACATGTTTAGCATAGGAGTAACTGGGAAAACATTGAAATTAAGTATCATTTTATGCTTCCATATGAGAAAAAAGTGGAGATTGATTTTGTTTTAGTCATGTTGAGATTTTGTGTTGGATTACTGCTTTAGCTTAGACTCAAGACAGCACCTGAGTTCATCGATTCACTAATAACATCTTATGATTATGTGGCATGCCAAAAAAAAAAAACTTGAAACATAAATAATGAAAAACCCATCTTGAAATCATATTACTAATTCAGTCACAAAATCACACTGAACTGACCAACCATTGATTCAGAGTTTTAGCGGCACTTCAGGTATGTGTGATTTACGTATAACGCTTAGTTTTTACTGAAGTGTGTCACTATAGAACATTCACAGTGATTTTATGAGTGGGCATGGTCTGTGGAAGACTGCAAAAACAACTTAGTATTAAGTGGCTTAAATTGTAAAGACAATATTGTCTTATCCACAGACATGTCGCTATATTATACGTCGCTTTAACTTTTTTTGCCAACAGTTTTTGGATTGAAGAAGAGCGCTGGGGAAGACGTGGAATATCCAACTATTTGACAGAAGCAATCATCTCACAACTATGACAAGAAGACACTGGAAGCTGTCTGGACATGTACAGGTGTGCTGTCCATCTCTGACAGTCTCTGTCTGGAAGCTGAATTCTGCACGATCATTAGACAAGCTGTGCTAATCTTTGCTGTCTCGTCACTTTTCCGGAAGGACACCAGATGTACCAAAGAGCAGCGCAGCCCGCTGAATCTGTGTGACACGGACAAATCACAGACACTGCGTCTCATCAGGATCCCGCCACACTGCTAACACCACTTCAGACGGAATTCTCAGCAAACCATAAAACATTCATACCAAAAGCAAACATTGGCTGTGAACTTTGACGGAAGACGAGCAGGTCGATGGGTCTTTTCTGAAGCGTCACCGTTTCCCTCTTACTGTAAACGCAGAGTTGCGTAGTTCTCTGAAACATGCTTATTGTCTCAATCACAGGTGCATGTTGATCACTCGTCAACCTGAACGGTGTATTTGCTTTACGGCCAGCATCAAGCCAATAGTTATTGCTTAACGTACGGTTCACTTGGGAAGCAAGCAATAATGACCTACGTCTTTTCTCGTCACCGCGAGACCACCCAGTGTGCTCAGCTCATGCCCCACGTAAGACCAAATGAGGCATGAGCACCAAGAAACAGCCTGTGCACTGTGCGACCGAAATAACCGCAGAAGAAGCAAATCATTATTAATAGAGCTTGATGACTGGTAGCGAAGGGCCTGATGGGTGACTAGTATGGATCAGTGCTTACATTAATAATCAAGCGAGCCGCTTCGCACCATTCTGTGCAAATATTCCTGCTGTACGACACAGTCTGTCCTCTATAGTTTTGGCTACTGCTAGAAACCGACAGAAAAACTACAGCTTGAGAGACAAAAAACAGCGAGTTTCAGCTCCATGGACGTCTACCTATTAGTCTTTTAGCACGCCTCATTTCCCAAGATCTCTGCAAACCTGTCAGTGGGGCTAATTTCACCCTGAGGAGAGCCTATTATTTGTAATGATCAAAATGCAGACGGCTGGGTACATCTTGGCAGCCAAAGTACAGGCGTTATAATCTGCTGCATTTGTGAGGCTAATTGTGTCACATTCAGTATCTGACGAATGACCAGAACAGCCCCCCCCCCGCTCGCTCTGAACGCACAGGAACTTCTTAATCACATGGTAAAACTATAAAATGTCCGCACGCCTACACGCTAGGAATCTATCCGCTGCGAGGCAGACTTAGGGTAGATTTAGATCTTGACGGTAAACAATATGCTAAAAATAAACCGCTTAATACTGCTGCATGCCACGATTGATAGAGACACTGCCTTCAGCCCACCCGTACTGGCCCGGACTGTCTCCAGACGCTGGATTCGAGCTGTTTACTGACGGCCGAACATACAGTGTCTGAACACGTCTGGGAGAATTCGAAAGGTTTCACGTTTGATTCTTCCAGCGGTCTCTTGCTAAACAATGCTGCATTTGTCAATACGCAGGATCAGAAATGTCTAATATCACAAACGTGTTTCTTGTGGCTCCGGTCAGAAAGGGTTTTACACACACACTCCAGGAATTCTGGGAGCCAGCAGCTGTTGTTCCTGCTGGGAAAACCTATCGATCCGCTGTCGACTCTTTTGTTTTCTATTGATTAAGAAACTGATTCAGGCACTGCATTGATCCAGTGTAATGACACATCGCTAGCGACAGCGAGAAGGCTCACGTGCTAGATTAAATGTTTCCTACAATTCATTAAAGCTGCAAAAAAAATTTAAAGGTCAAAACTGGATGTTGCATTGACGATTTTTAGTTCACTTTGTGAAATCATGTGAAATAAATGTCTTTCAACAATGATGTGTCAGTTGCTGCACTTATCACACTAAGAATAAAATTAATTTTTAATCAGTCGACCAAGATTGCACTACAGCCCGGAGCATTAGTTAGCTTTCACCCATGGTTATAGAATCACTCATCAGTAAATGTGTTTCCCAGACATGAGCGTGTAACATAAATTCTGTTCTTCCACACGTGTGCATTCAGCGGTAGCAACTGCTGAAGGTCCTGGTATGTCAGGGGTCACAGGGTCAATCCCGGGCAGAGGTGACCCACCATTCATCACAATCCTGACGGATTTAAAGCTGCCCTGTGTCAGTTTCATTTTCGGCACCAGTTCTACAGAGGGTAGGAATCTTCTGATCAGTCTGTCATGTGACCGTTTTAAACATCATTTCAGCAAACTCTTCTGAAACGACTGAATCACACACTGAAGATGTGACTGAAACATGAATGACCTTTATATCTTTGACACTAGGGTTTGGCGATGTTGACCAATTTGGCATCGTACGATGTCTAATGTGAAACATCGCGATGGACGATGGCATCGTTATCGTAGGCGGTGGTTGAGAGGGGTAACTAAAACAACAAGCCCCGGCCAATGTATGACAAAAGTAACAGTGTTCGCGCGAACAGGTGAGAGAGGATCGAGTGCAGGAATGATCGCGCGAGGATTTGTTTCGGACCCCGTTTCTGCGCATGCACATCTGTTTTGCTCTCGCGGAAATGATTTACTGCGTTTGCCAGCATCAGTGGTGCGCTCGCTTATTAATGCAATAGATTTGCCGCCATAGATTAAGTGTGTTTTTTGCGAGCTGGTTGCTGCGGCGGGGCGGAGGATTGCCATTGGTGATGGATGATGACATCGTCTATCGACCCAACCCTAATTGACAAACTGCTAATAACCAGAAACATCTATTTACTTATTGTATGTGTTCTTATCAGCAGACACCTTCTGCTCAAATAAACACCAATTCCTAAAATGACCAGTCAAATATCACAATACTAGATTTTCAGTATCAGTTTTCATATCAGTTTAATACAAAGACCTGCATTTTACCATTCTAAACTCTGCTTAAAACTTCTTCAGACAGCACTTGAGCATTACGCTGATTCTTCGGACATGTTTATGCAAGCAGATTTTATGTGACGGGACCTAATCATGTATTTAGACGTAACCGTATCACAACTACTTCTCAAGTTTCATTAGCGGCATGTCAAGATGGCAAGTTGAACTGAATCTGCACTAAAACACTCATCTAGACATCTCTAGCTAACAAAGAAATAAGACCATACCTTCCTGCAGCAGTAAAGCATGACACAAGCCATGGGGATTCATTCTCAGGGAAAGCGTGAATAAAATACTTAGACTCAGTCTCGACAAAGAGGCACTTTTTAATAGCTTGGGTCTATGCAGGTTTATTGTATGTCACTTTGGATGGAAGTGTCTGTCAAATGTGTCTTCAACCCCAACCTGCAAAGTCTGCAAAAGCAAGTGCATGTATGAATAAACTGTGAAGATTGGTGTGCTAATGTAGCATGTACAGTACCAGATGTACAGCTAATGTCCTCAGCGGGCTTTTCATCCAACTTATACTCACGGGTTTGACACATTCCACTGGTGAAAAGGTTCTGAGCATGAAAAACCACATCCAGTTGCTAAGCAACCGTCCAGGCCGGCACAGTGAATGATGCTCGTGGCACGGCTCAAGAAAAAATATTCCTGCCGGGACTCTCACAACATAAAGCCAATAATCACACGCACAAGCATACTGTACATCTGTTCAAGTGCAGAAGCTTCTGGAATTACTACATACAGCATCTGTTTTCATAGTTACACCTCACTGACATCAACCTTTCAAATACCTGGTCAGTATCTGCCCGTTCATTTAGTGATTTTATCAGCATTGTGCCTCATTAACCCTGAGCGCAGTGAGGACAGATCATCTTTGAAGAAATCTTTTCGCAGAACTCCATCCTCCACCATCCGAAGATTTTACAGATATCCAAAGGACAAATAATTACCATCTGAATAGGATTTGTGGCACAATATTGTTTTAATACCAAAATTTATGGTTGAAAGTATTTTCCAAAAAAAAGGGGGAAAAAAATCAGACACTTTAGTTTAGGGACCGTTTCTTACATGCATTGGCATGCATATTATAGAACTCATAAAGTACATATTAATGCCTTTGTCACGTTTTATGACTGTTTAGTTCTGTGCAAAGTCTGTGTTTTTGCATTTTCGTTTTCATTATGTTAGTTTCAGTTTATGTCTTCCTGTCTCCCTTCCTGTGTGCCCATATATGGTCTTTCCTGTGTTATGTGATTATTAGTTGATTCCCTTCCACCTGTGTTTCCCCAGCTGTATCGTGTCTAGTGATCAGTCTTCAGTGTATAAAACCCCTGTCTTTTGAGTTTGATTTTGTCAGTCAGTGTGGATGTCACCCGTGTCCGTACTCATTTTGGATTGCTCGTGTCATTACTGGATGTTGGAATCTTTGCCATGTGTTAATTATTAAAAAAGGACTTTAAGTTTATATTGAGCTCTTGTCTCCGGCAATCTTCTCTTTTCTCCATAAACACCACTGTGACAGCCTTATTCTGCGTGAGATCTCTACCCCACACCTGAACTGAACAACTACCTTACTAACTATTAATAAACAGCAAAGCGCTGTTAACAGTGAGAATTACAGTGTGATTCTGAGTTTATACATCACCACTCTAATTGGAATTTCTGAAAAAAGTCAGAATTGTGAGAACTTATGATTCTAAAAACAATGAGAAGTGTAAGATGTTAACTTTTCTACGTCCAAATAGAAGGAAAAAAATTCTGGGATGGAAATAAGCTTCCATAACAATCAATAAAACAGGGAATAATTCAATCAAATGTGGATAAGAGAAGGGAGAAAATAAATAATAAATTAGCTCCAAGATTACTCCTCGCAAATACCAATGATCATTTTTATTGTGCATATGTGTCACAGCTGATAAGAAAACCTGCTATATTTATGTCTGCTGCATTATGTAGAGCACTGTTTTCAAGTACCCTTAGAAACGGCACACTGAGCAGCTCTCCGTCTTCACAGAGTCATGGCGTGCAGCTTTTAAAGCATTCGTCGTTCCCGCTGTCTGGCAGCGCAGTGCTGCGGCCCAAACGACAATGAAGCGTGTGATTAAAGAGAGACTGAGCAAAGGTGCCGGGCTGCATGTGAAAGAGGCTGAGCGTGTGGGTGGATAATGACTGAAGACCGCAGCACCTTCCTCACGTTACACACACGTTCAGAAGTGCCTGTGTAAGCAAGCTGCAGTCATATCAGCTCATAAGGCGGCCGTCAGCGCTGTGCAAGTTCAAGTTTAATTAGCATGAATTTGATTATTTATCCGGCGCTGCGTCCCCGCTCTAATTAGACCCTCTTAATTAGGCATCCATTGTCTTCAGTGTTTTAACTTGTGCGTCATTTGTCTTTAGAAAAAAATCCTGATCCAGAGTAGACATCAGAGCATGTCTAAACTCACTCACTCAGTTCACCTGTGTTCAGGTAATTCTGCCATTTCTATCTATTCTGCTCTTTAGTAATGTTTATGTAGACTAGCTTTATGATTCAATCTGTTGATCTTCCTGGGAATTAAAGTCTGTTTCTTTGTTGTGCGCTTTATATAGCATTTGTGCTGCAGCTATGATAAATTCTTCCAATCAGGTGTGTTGACACCAGAGCAAAGCACATACCAGTGTCCTGACAACCAATAAAAAGCAACTACTGCATAGCAGAAAAAGTAAAGGAGATTTGTTAAGTAGTCACATTATTTAGTAGCTTGTGTTAGCTTGCTGACCACTTCAACTCTAGGAAATGTCCTAATTCAAACAATTGAGTTGAATCGTCCCGTGGTCTTTAATGCGCAGAAGCTGCATGTGTGTGAGGATCTCTGATGGCAAACGGCGATCCAGAGCCGCTGGCACAACTTACACTAATTATATTAATGGATTTTATTTTGTATTGTTTGTAACAATCTGATAGTATAATAATGAGCAAATTAGCCTCCCCCACACGTGAATGTGAGGAGTTCATACAGTGAGCTCTTGTTTGGAGAGCAGTCGAAATGCACAATTTTCCTGACCTACTTACAACACCTCCACATAAGCTCTTAATCCACACACACACACACACACACACGTGTTACATGACACTCTATTTCATACATAATACAAATAAGAGCATTTCAGCACACGGGAGCCACTTACACTATCTAGCACTTGTGGCATGTATGTGACCTCGTAGCAAACCTTTCTCAAATCACCTGTACCCACGCTTTATATTTCAGAACCAATTCACTGACCGCACCTTTGTAGCAAATCAGAAACACCTTCAGTGTGTCGATAACTGTTACCTCGTTTCTTATTAGTTCCCACTTTTTTGGGAACGGAAATGCTCTAAAACGGCAGCTTTGCCAGACTAGCTTTGCTCACGAAATAGAATGTAGCGTCACAGGAAGTATGGCTAAGATACACCCATCCACATTACAGAAGACTACTTAAGATGATTGACTGGTGTTTGTGTATTCTGATGGCCATTATAACCAGAAGCCAAATGCAAATGAAAGCACAAACTCACATGACTAGTAAACATAATTCGCATTAAGATTCAGCCCAGCTCCACTTGCAGCCTGTGCCGTGTCAACACGAGCACATTATTGGTTCAGTGTCTCTAGCACGCAAGAGGTCTTCAGCTATAAATCAGGACATGCACACAAAAACAGTTTACTAGAAAACGTAATTTCACAATGAGGGTCAGGTCATGGGGCCCCTTGAGGAAGCTGTACAGTGTCTGTAAGGCGAGGGCCAGTGTGTTCAACAAGAGACGCAGTACTCTAAGAACCGCAATGTCATCGGAAAATTAAGGGCGCTTCTCAGCACAAACGCCTCTTAGAGTTATTACTACCTACCGGAGCATCCAGTCTTCTGGACTTAATGGCTCCCTCTGGGTGTTTAGAAGCCAAATAAATGTAATTATGCTTGTTTCATGCCCACTACATTTGAGACGTCAGGGTGCATGCTTTTTAATTGAAATAAATGGCTGGTGCAAGTTTCTAATGCAGTGCGCACTCAATCCGTGCAATTCTCAAAAGACACAGCGGTACGAAAACTTTACAGGTACGAGGAAGAGGAAACGGCATAGTGTTCACATCACAGTATTGAGTCTTTCTGATGCGATCCATTCTATTTGGTTGATAATGTCAAATTAACTCAAATGTTATCATTTTAATGAATTCTACTTGATAAAATGTAACAATATGTATATTTGAATTTGTTTAAAAACATCAGAATAATCCACAGCAGTTAACATCTGGAGAAGACAGAAGATCAAACGAATCCTTTTTCAATAACCACCGCTTCAGACTCAAAAACGACGCCACAATCCATAACACTCCAGGGAAAAAAAAGTGGTCTGATCTGAATCGGGAGAGAAATGGCACTCCTGCATATCGTCGTGTTCACATTGGGGTAGTGCTGCGCATCAAAACAGCCCTTACACAACCCAACACGTCAAACAAATTGAGTATTCATCATAACCATTAGAGTCGTCCCCAAAGGGCCACAAAATGATATTGCAGGATGCGTCTCTCAGTCTCCCCGGAGTACCACTTCACTAATTATTATAGCAGGCAATTAATTAAACCGCCTAATTGAAGTGAGTAACCCCGAGAGAGCACTAGTTATGTTCTATTCCTCTGTCCAGTTGTGCATTGGTTAGCCCCGTGTCCATGTCCTGTCTGCTAGCTGTGTGTCGATAGCATCTAGCATGGCACTTTAGAGGCTTTCTGAGCGGGTCTGTGGAGTCGGCCATTAACATTATCAAGTTATTTATTCTCAGAGTCTCTTTCCACTGGCCTGTATTTTCCATTGCTCTGAATGTTTTCCATTATTCTCTACACTGTAGACTATGCATCCACCTCCTGGCGCCTGAATGCATGCTATACCAACATCTTTAGGATGAAATGCATAGTAATCTGAAGAGACACATTTCAATCTGGTCACCTATTTAACATGAACGGCATAAATATATGATCACGTATGACACAGCTCCATGGAATATGTTCTGTTTTGCACCAGTGAAAAGGCAATTCTGTGCAATGCTGATACCATATTTGTATATTTATGATACACAAACGCATGAGCATCATTTGCTGAAGAAAGCAACAAAATTGTCCTGTAATGCTTGCACAGTATACAGACTGTTGGACAAACTAAAATGTGAGGATGTTAAAGTGTGTTTGCATCTGAAATGCACCCACTTATAACACATTTAGCACAGTTATATTGGAAATGACTATTTTCAGAATAAAGAAATGCACCAATATTGTCAAAACATTTTGTGTTGGTGTCTAGCGCTGGGAAGTGTGAATAGCTTCCGGCTGCCATGCTTGTGTTGGCATTAAGTGAATGTGTGCTGGAGGCATGTTAACACAGCCCAGAGCCACCAACCAGCACACGGGTCACGTGATCTCCTGAGTCCTCTAACACTGACACTAGCTGCAGCGTTCACCACTCACCATCGCACTTTCTATCGAGGGGAAGGCATCAAACCCCAGACGTGATCGGCTTATAGTAGAGCTGCTGGATTGGATTTAATTGAAAACAACTTCTTTGACATTCATATTTGCATGATTACAAAATGTCTGTTAACAAAGAAAAGAAAGAGACAGCATGTGAGCCATGTGATAGTGAGAAGTGTGTTAGTTCTGACAGCTTGAGGACACAAGTGTGATCAACACAATTCAAAAAGGTAACCATCAGAGAAATGATCCATTGTTAAAACAGAAATCCCAGAATTCAGCTACATGCTCAAAGGACATTATTTACATCTAGTTGTTCTTTTGCAAACCACCTAAAGTTACAAATAATGGCGCTGGTGATAGTGATCATGTGTTGAATGTTGATTCACCAGCCGAAAAAGAAGGCGTACGGTTTATGAAAATGGCTCTATGCACTGCATTCACTGTAGCGCCGGTTTCACACTGCACACGTCAGCAACGCTAATTTTTTTCGACGCCCATGTTAATGGATCACAGCTTTCGTGGTGCTCATTCATTTTTGGTGGGTGCTCCTAAATTGTTTGCTGGTGCTCCTAACTTTTTGAAGTTGGGCGCACCAGTGCTGCACAAGTACAGTAGGCTTTGTGTATCCTTTAACAAAGATGTTTTATATTTGCCAAACTGTGCCAGTACAGCAGGCTGCTGTAAAATCAGTGCTGCCCTCAGTAAGATCAGATGTTGACCTCTGACACAGGAGTAACCGCTGAGACCGCAGATGCTCGGATCGCATCAGGAGGGTTAGTCATGTCATAACAAAGCCATTCACCTTTACACAACAGAGAGGAAATATTGACCGAACCTACGCTCATATTGGCTTGATCACTGCCATGGTGAAAGATGTTTCTCTGCCCACTGCTTGTATTACAATCACTCACGACTCTCAGAGTACTGCGGTTCAGTGTACACACGCCTGAAATGCACACCACTGTTTATATGTTGATCTGTGAGTGATGCACTGCATGGACAAAAATCGGTCCATTTTTCACATGCACACTGAGAGCACCTCGTCCATGAAATCCTGGAATACAAAGTAAAGCAAGTACTCATAGAGGTTGTAGGGCCTGCTGAGATCCAACACAGGTCTGCAGAGATGTTTAAGGGCTGCTGGGATGAGGAGAAGCAGGTATCGGTACTTCATTGTGATTTTGTTGAGGGCACGGTAATCAAGACAAGGCCAAAGGACTCTGTCCATCTTTGCCACAAAGAAGACTGTAGCAGCAGAGAAGGTCAAAGAATGGATGTATCCTTGTTCCAATGCTTCCGTAATGTGCTCCTGCTTGGGAATAGTAGCAGATTTCCCCACAGGACACTGGCTCACACAGAAACAGACCGATGGAGCAAGTCCCATGGCTGGTGTGGTGGTAACTGTAACAGTTTTTAGGTCACACTGCATCACTGAAAGATGCATAGCAAGCTGGGATATCAACAGACTGTTGTTCCTTTGGGGTTTTGATGGAGGTGAAGTTCACTGGTAGGATCTGCTGCTCAGGGTATGTTAACCAAGTATTAGCAACTAGCGTTGGCTCTGGTTCTGGAGTGCTGGTGAACTCTGGTAGGCGATGAAACAAGGAGGATAGCTGCCCCGGTTGGTCTTCTATACTTACTGTAACTACATACAACTGGCCACACAGATGGAGGTAGGGAACACTTGTTCCAACTGCTGGCAGGAGCAAGAGTTCTAAACTTGAGAGCATAATCATGAGCACACACTTCATCTTCATCTAAGTACACACATAGGAAGGGACGACACAAGAGGGTACACCCTGTGGCTATACACTGGAGATCTAATAGCAGGAGAACAGGCAAGTAGTCTGCTTAGCATCGGTCGGACATCGGTAAACAGTCCATGTGACATCAGTGCTTCTATAGCAATTTTACGAAGCTGCAAGAATACTTTTTGTGTGCAAAAGAGAGAGTACCTCAGTGCATAATCAATGCTTGTGCGTGATGCTGCTGACGTAGAACACATGTGCGGAGCCTTGTTCATGTGCAGAGGAAAGCATTGCGTATACATTGTGGTACTCTCCGTAACCTCCACTGCGGAACATCTGACTCGAAGCAGAAGAATTGTTGAACAAAATAATTTTAGTTTTCATTGCCGAGAAAAAGGATTCTTGTAACCTTGTACAATTATGGCTGAACAACTGATTAAAAAAGGTCATTTGAAAATGACATATAAAGACGTATTAAGGTCTGACACATACACATTTTTTAAACTTCACAATACATGTTCAATTCCATTGTGCTACTCTTTTATTGTTTTTCTATGTGAACAAACAGAGGTAAAACCAATGTTAGCATCATCACACCTTAATGGGAAACTTAGCACATTCTGAATAAAACGGAAGCATGACCTGTAGCATACTGTACACACCGTTTTAAATTGGCATCTGAAGTACTGTATCTGAGGTCGTCTCTCAAGTCGTCATTGACCCCACCTCTAGAGGCCACTCTCGTACTTTATAATGATCTTCTCAGTCACCTCAGCAATAGATGCAACCCAGAAAAATATCAATATGGATTTTTGTAGATAACCAATAGTTCCTGCATTTGACTAACTGATCAATCGGTCGACCTCTAGCCATCTGCCCATCATTTACTCTACTGTACTGATTATACTGATGGGCACACAGTTCAAGTGCATTTATTTTCTGATAAAGTGACTGTGTTATTGAACACACATGCCAAAATGAGCATTCTGACGTGACTTTGTGTGTATTTGTACTGAGTAGTGACCAAATTCCCCACTCACATGCTGTGTGACAGGTGGCTTTCTGTGTGTGTGCTATGACTGTGTGTGCTCAGAAACATTTAAGGTGGGAAAATGATAAATGTTCATGACAATTCTGAACTTTAACATCTCTACCAGCTGTAAAATGTTCCTCAAAACAACCAATTTTGTAATGTTTACTTTCCTTATAATAATCACTGACCAAATGTGATCTCTGGAGGGAGTACGCATAGAAATGAGACGCAGCTCACTCTTATCTCTGTGTTAAGTGCTTAAAAACTATCTACCATATTCAGTATAATAGTGTAATAATGTAACTACGATGCTGTGTGAAAATGGCCTTCCTGACATTATCACAATAAATCAATGAATGCACTCTCTATACTCCATCTAGTAGATCTCAGTCTGGTTCTTGGTTATAAAACTATCGGTGATCCCTCAGCACCTGCTCAGCTTCATGTTTTCAGGAGTTTACTTTCCTTTCATTTTTCCTTGGCAAAGAGTAAAGGCAATAATCTACTCTTGATTTACCATCTGTGGAATTGAGGCTTTAGGTTCAGAAGGTGCGCTAGTTGCCCCGGAGGATGACCAGACTAATATTTACAGATCCACACGGTGTATTAGTGCTGGATTACACGTCTAACTAACATCACAAAGTGGGTCATTTCACAGAGACAGGCACACAAACCACAAAGCTGCAAACAGCACATACCTCACAAAGCTTTCATTTTAATGGCATTATGAAACTGAACCGGCCAATCTGCTTGTCTTATGCAATCCTAAACCGTTCTAGAAAGATTCTTCATACGCCAACAAGAAACAGAGCTGCTTAAATCAGCAGCCGCTACATATCTGGATCAATGAGCACAGAGCATAATATGATCCATTATTTTTCATACACTTCGATAAGACAGCAGCTACGATTAAACAGAGCTACTACTCTTCCTGAGGCAAAGATCACAGTAACCTCACGAGCATCTCCCTTTACACTTTCAAAGAGATCTCAATAGTTAGCTCAGGTTAGCCAAAATACTCTGGATTAGTCTTCTCAAGAAAAAAAAAGCCCCATCAAATTCTTTCCACATCTAATGATCAGAGATTGCTAACTGTTACTGTAGGAGCAACGTGTTTCATTTCAGACAAAAGCTGATGAATAAAAGCACAGCTTCTCGTTACAGTATCTCCTCGATTAGCTTTCCCCCAAACACACACATTCACTGATTCAAAACTTTGAACTCATCAACCTAAACTTGTTTTCAGAGAGAAGGAAAGTGAGAAAAGCACTTACTCTGGAGCATCTGAGAGCCGTGAACATCCTGTGGCTGCAGCACTAAAAATAGAGTTTGCACTTTTCCATGCGGCCGATGGGTTTGTCATTGGGAAGGCCCTAGCAGACGTCGGGTCGTGAACTGGGCCCAGATCACGTGAGGTCAAGCTGGAGCGACAGCTGTGTGTGGATCCGTCCGTCTGTGGCCAGGTGATGGTGTTTCTCTCAGGAGAGTGTGTCTCACAGCCTCTGTGTCTGCATTAGCAAACACAGCTCTCCGCATTATCCCCGCAAATCCTGCATAATCTGTGCCTCAAAAGTCATTACGCCATAACTATTGAGCAAAAGGTTATTCAGAACTAATCCCACTCTCCCACTCGCTGAAGGATGTCCTCTATCGCATGGAAAGGTCCAGAGTGTTTAGAAGGATCCCAGGGATTGGTGACGCTTTCCTGAGTCGAGGGGTAATTGGCACAAACAAACACTCAGCTGTTTCGCTGTTTATCAGGACAAAAACCCACACGTTCTCACTGAAGGACCCGCTGAGCTGTTTGAGACACACTTTCTTCCCAGGTCAGCGTGCGCTGGAGGAAAGCTCACTGAGAACCGGATGGGTCGTGACTCAGCAAACTGAACCATTACTGTACTTTTACTTAAAATGATGTCCTAACTCACTAGTACAAACACTTGACTCTTAAACACAAAATGCCATTCACAACTTCATTTTTTGGTGAAATGTTTCTTTGTGGGATTCCCCAGCACAACCTTCCTGAAGAGAGTTATTTAACCTCATGACATGCTCTTCTTGGGCCTGGAGGCATCAAACAAAGCATCCTACGGTGAGGTCCTGAGGTCTTGAGGGAGAAGACATGTGAAGGCAGCTGTAGGACTGGGCTTCCCATGCCCTTTGGGCTGAAGCTGGACATCTCCCACAGGCCAGGCCAGCTTTAAATAGCATGCCCTCCCACCACAGATATTATTAGTAAGCTGCATGTGCTGTCCAGGAAACCTCCTCATGGCCAAACCAAGTCTTTATAAGCCCAAATTCCTTACTCGCTGTCTCCAGCTACTTTTATAGTAAGAGCAAAGCCACACTCTATTTCCCACAATCACATGCATTTCAGAAACACTGGAAGTGCTCCAGTCAGTGTCTTTACGGTCATGGCGTAGTCCTCTGCTGATGGGAAATGATCAGCATTTAAAACATTACTTCTTACCATTTTTGTTCGTCAGATTCTTCAAGAAGGTTCACTTCCAGGCTTTACTCCTCTAATAACTCATAAGTAAACATGCACAAAGCACGTATATAATATCTGAGCTCAGAAAATCCTGACCGTAAAGCAGCCAGGGCTTATTATTTTCAGCGTAGTGTGATCGTGACACACTAATCCTAATCTCACATATTTAGGATGAATGAAAACGCAAACAGGGATGCAGCTGAACTGAGCCTGACTGAGAGTGAATAGTGAGAGAACTCTCTTCAGCTCTGATGTGTTGATTAAATCACCGTGCATAATCACTCATGCAAATCTGAAATGAACTGACTGTGAAAGAATACGGTATGTGCATTATTAGAGTCACACGAACAGACATTATTACAATATTTCTGACTAAAAACCAAGTAATAACTGGATTTAATGAGTGTGTTGTTTAACAGCTCATTATGACTGAAGTGAACGTTCTCATCTCAACAGACGACACTGACCTTGGCAAAGCGAGGTGTTTATTCACGCACCACTGAATAAATGATATGAAGACAGCAGCGTGTGAGACAGTGATATAATGCAGTCAGCTGCATCTGCTCGGCGCACACCGAACCAGCTCAGACAATCAAACAAACATCACTGCTAATGTGTCCTGACAGTCCCACAGATACAGCGCAGCACACCAGTATGCTGTATGCTGTGTCACTAGCTCATTACTACTACGCTGTTTACAGCGGACAACTTGGTGCTTGTGTATAGACAAGAAGTATTAAAGATACCTTAATGCCCTTTGAGGTCCTGGGTCTTAACTGGCTTTTGGTTTTGAATTTTTACCTTTAATGCCCTATAAGGTTTGCTTTCAGAGATTTTTTTTTATTTTGTTTTAATATGGCTCCAGGCATCATTCAAACTTACATATTGTCAGTGGTCAAAACCCAAATGTGGGTCAGTTTGCAAAAATATACCTTTTTCTTTTATAAATAATGTGGAAACTGGAGATCTGTCTTTTTTCCCTTCTATCAGGACAACTGCACTGGAAATACCAGTAGCGCTTTATTTTACCATCATCAACAGTGACGAATAGACAAACCCAAAACATCTGAATCACTGAAAATGGATAGGATACTCATTTTGGACATGGAGCTGCATTGAGATCTCGATATCGCTAAGATTAAACCGTACAAACTTTCAAAAGAAGTTTATTTAGGAACCAGAATGTAAAATCATACTAGGATAACTTCAGTATATTTTGAATTGCTGGCACACAAAGTTTGGAAAAAGAAACAAAATTGGCCCACAATTGTTGAATGGTCACTATAGGAACAACGATTGCTGAAGTCAACATATTTTACTAACAAACCTACCGGTCTCTGAAGCCATTTTTAACTTCCTGTAATTTGACTCTAAATCTTTTGACACGTTGGTCCCCCTCTAAAACAGTGGATTACTTGGAATCCATGACATTGAATAATTCATTATGCATGGTTATCTTTCTTTAGAAAAAAAATATTACCAAAATCTAAAAAGTCCTGATGTGATGTGACATTTGATGGAGGGGAAAAAAGTTTGGGGTTGAACCCAGATTGATCATGTGCTTTACCACGGACACTACTGAAGCTGATGTTTGATTCACGCCATCACCTGTTGGTGGCCAGAGTTAGTGTAAACAGCTTCTGCCAACAGGGCGGCCTGTTTGCACTAAATGTAAACAGACACGCTTTCATTGGCCAGATTGCGTAACCCTGATTTAGGAGTTCTCCATTGTTTCTTTTTCCCTGTTGAGTGTGACCCTCTCAGGACAGACCTTTGACCCATCAGTTGATACGCCTGTAGATTCACACTGCCCCCTTCTGAGCGCCCTTACCCATAAGCCCACACCTTGAACAGACTCCTCTCAGCTCTTGATCTTAAGTCTCAGCAGGTCTCTGAAGGCATTAGCATCGGGAGAAAGGCTGCCCGGTGAAGAACAAGACACGTGAGAACATGCTCGGCTCGGCTCTGGTTCAGAAGAGCCTTCTCCAATAGCTCAGGCCGCCGATGCTCTGGACAGAGAGTACTGGCAGCTGCTTTGGCTTGCTGCTCGACGACATCTGGACGTTTCTGTTCAAACAAACTCCTGGCTAACTTTGACTGTTCATTAGGTGCAGGAGCGCTGCAGCTGTCTCAGGAACGAGTCATTATAACAGAGTCCAACCACCTGCTACATCAATATTGGCCCTCAGATGCTCATTTAATTAGCCAGAATCAAACGCTCCCCATGAGAGAGGCTCATGACTGCGGCGAGGCGCTCCAAAAACACTCCTCTACATCACAAGAGACGGTGTCCGGCCGGCAGACAGAAAGAGCCACCTCTCCGAAGACTGATGGAGTGCAGTGTGGTGATAAACCAACCTGGTCCCATACAAAATATGTTACGCAGAGCAGTTACACAGAAATCAAACCCGAGCTCCTCGTCTCTCAAGTACATCTCTGTACTCCGTGAGCTACCGAACAAACCTAACGTCTATGAAAACACAGAGATATGCAGATGGATATTAATATTGTTTTGAAGTCATAACATGATATTCTTCTAGTAATTATTAATCGAAACGCTGTAAATTTGTGTGAAAAGGATTAAAGGGAGTTTTGCTGCCTCCAGTGTTCATTTCTATTGGAAACTGCAGTGATATGTACTTACTGGTACATATTTTGTATCTCGCTAAAAAGTGCAAAAAAGGCAGCACATTGAGGTTTGATTGGTTAAATGCTGACTAGGTAGGCAGCGTAGTAGGTTTTTGAATGCAATAAATGACCCCCCATGATGCTCACACACTATTTTTGTCTCCCTTTAAATCAAAATATTTAAAAATATTTACATCAAGATGCATTTACCAAATAAGCAACATAATGTTAGCTATTTGGTCTTGTTTCCTCAGGGAATACACCAGGCAAGTTTTGCTCTAGGTAGAATGCTTCTGGTGCTAATTTGCAGACCTGTGCTCGTTATTCAGCGTTTTTGACTAAAATAACTGCTGGATGAAATATTGTGTGTGAGTCTGAAGAAGGAAAGGTGCTCTTTGTCTGACTGGATTAATCTCCTCTGCTGGGCCTGAAAGAAACCTTTCTATTTGTTCTCATTGTTGAGAAGCACACCTGTGTGAAAAGATTGTCATTCACTGCATTCTGACAGACTAAGAATAGACTCCTTCATTTAGGAAAATAAGTATGACTGCAATCATGCGTGCAGAGGACTTTAATTAAATAAGTGCATAGGTTATCTTGAGTTCTATACTGTAACAGTGAATGAAATTATAAGGCAGAAGTGGTTCAGTTAAAGGAGCTTTTAGAGAAATGCTGATAGACGATGTTTGATTTCATTTTGTTGAATGTAAATAACCTAATATCTCGATAAGCTTTACCGTGGTAAAATCACTGTAATGCACAGGCTCAAGTGGTTTAGCAATACTATAAAAGACAGCAACAAATATCAGCCTGTTTCCAAACACAGTCACGGCACAGATTTGTGTCTCTGAGTAACTCCTGAATGAATCAACCGTTTGAATGACTCGCTT
>JAUMHR010000060.1:734230-744909 GCA_032361145.1 Enteromius fasciolatus | reverse complement strand
GTTAACTGATGGACTGGAGAGCTGTGAATTACTATAATGTTTTTTTATCAGACTCTCATTCTGACGGCACCCATTCAGATAGAGCTGGGTGGACTACTTACAAACTTTAGTCGGTTATGGAGTTAACATTACACTAAACACTGTAGATATAATATTAGGTAATACGTAATTTTACGGGTACACCTTTTAGTCACTTATTAGCATGTATATTACTAGAATATTAGCAATTTAATAATACTAATTAAGCAGATTCTACATCCCCAATACCTAAACCTTACAGCTACTGCACTATTAATAAGCAGCAAATTAAGGATGTTTTTGAGGGAAAAGTTGTAGTTAATAGTTAACAAGTAATAAATTAACATAATCAGACAGCATACGATTTTTGGCAAAAAAAGAAAAATTGATCATTCTGACCCATACTACTGATGACTGCTGCTGGCCTCCAGAGACACCGATAGTAACTGATCTTTGATTCTGAATATCCACAAACCTTTCTGCTAGGTTGAAAAGAATTGGGGAGAATCAATGAGTTGATTACTGCTGTTCCTATTTAATTTTAATTTAAAGGAGTCACACAAAGCCAATTTTCCACAGGCTAATATGATTCTTTCGGGTCTTAATGAGAAGTTTGTAATATAGTTTGTTTTAAATTTTCTCAAAGACAGTGTAAAAACGCCCATTTCACCCTGTCAAAAACAGCTCTTTAGAAATCACTCTGTTCGGTGTACTTCCCCTTTAAATCTTCACGAGCACCGCTGACTCCGCCCCTCTTTTCCCAGGCGCTCTCGGAGGATCTTTTTTTAGCTGTATTCACAGTGAAACTTGCTAATTAGCACATTATTAGGAAAGGAGATTTGCAAAGATTCATTAAAAGATATTGTACTAGCGTCACATGAAGTATCGGCTGGCCCAGGCTAGCAACATTAAAACAAAACTTCTACGGGTGGATCTTTATCATTGTAGGGTGGTTGTGTGCTCGCATTTCAGTCCAAACAGCTTGTGGCACCGTATGACCCCTTTAACAGGAATCTAATTGCATTAATGTTTGGAATCTGATTCTGTAATCCTGATTGCACGCACTCAGTAACTAGAGGATGCACTGAAGAGCAGGTGATGGACTCCCGCATCTCTCCAAATCTGCAGAAGAAACGCACTCATCCTAATCTGGGATGGCCTGAGGGTGAGCTCAGTTTAGTTTTTCGCGTTAGCTGTGCGTCTAAAGCGAGAGGCTAAATTAAATCAGAAGACTGCAGAGTTTGCAGCTCAGATTGTCCTCTGCAGCGATGTTCATCAAGCACGGCACCTGATGAAGCACCCAGAGAGCGTGCGTTATAATGTACTCTGACTCATCAGAGTAAGAGCGTTACACGACGAAGAACCTGCAGGAGCCGTGTGAAGACATGCACAAGCTTAGATGCTGCAGCACACCGTGATGGATGTGAATGCATTCAAATATCTGCAGCTGGAAAAGCGTCACGTTTCGTGGCCTGCTCAGAGCCATTTTCTCATGAATATATTTGCGAGCGGAGCAGCTCGCGGTGAACGGATCAATGGCAGGCGTGTGCCGCCCAGTGCTTTCTCCATGGGGGTGTTTAACAATTGAGCACAGCAGACACAGAGACAGAGTGGCTAATTTTAGCTCGGAGGCCCGGCCCACCCATAAATCATTGCGGCAGGGGCTGGAGATGAAGGACACACACACTCGCTGCAGACGTTTCTGTGCTCCAGACCAGCAGGGGGAGCTAAACAAGCAGCGCTGGACTTCCTGGTTTAGTAAGAGAGCAACACTCTGAGACTTGATTTGTCTGCAGCTGCTGTCTGTAATATAATGATGAACAGCAGATCACCTCCGTGACGATCCAGGGAACGAGTGCACTATTTCACACGCTTGCGTAACCTGCGGTGCAATTTCCAAATGAAAGCCACTCGTGGATACTTGATTTTTCAGTAAATTGTCTGAATGATGTATTGAGTGCAGCTCTGTGGGTGCTGAGCGTCTGGGAGCCGGGTGAAAACACAACCCAAAGTCAGCGTGAGAGTGAATATAAAGAAGGCGTCCAGGAGGAACAGCACTGGAGAGCAGACAATGCTGGCGTTTGGAAATCGCCCGCCACGCTCTCCTGCCTGCCTTTTTACAACAGCTTAGATAAATATGCATGAGGTGACATTAGCATAATGAGCTGCCTCTGAATAAAGAGCTCTCCGACACTGCTGACTAGTAAGAATAACCACCGCACGTCTCTTTAATTACATTTTCACTGGTGAAAAACTCATCTGATGACATCTGCAATGCCATCAGCTCAGGATCGTGAATAAATCCTGCTGCATCTGTAAATATTTATTAGACTGTATGTGTAAATAAGTTACTAGTTCCTACTTCATCACAGATAGCAGTAACTTTACTTTGACTAGTTAATTTATTGAGAGTAAAACGGGTATTATGCCCTGCTATAACTCTAATTACACTGATTAGGTTTAACCAGTCAAAAGTGAATTAGGACTAGTAATGCAGAGAATATTCTCTGTGAACGTCAAATCTCTAGCCAAATCGGCAGGTTACTAATAAATTAAGTTCACTCAATGTCTTGGGAAAATTAATGCAAGCCACATTAATGCAAGCCCAATGCAAATCATGGCATTATTGAGTATACTGCAAAAACCAAATAAAACACACCTACTGAGTGGCAAATGTGATGAAGTCTGGCTAGTTAACTTGATGATCCACAACCGTCTTTCTGTTATATATAGGGCTGCAACAACTAATCGATAAAATCGATAATTATCGATAATTAAATTCGTTGTCAACGAATGCCGTTATCGATTAGTTGGGCGCGACCACAAAATGCACAAATAAACACAGATACACAGCCGCTCGCGCAATGGAGCTTACAGTAGCGTCTGCGGAAAAAAGCGCGTGAAGTCCTGAACGCATCTAAAGATGATGGTAACCTGCACACTATGCAACACCGAGCTTTCATAACACGATCTTTCCCGTTGCGCTCCTCTCTCTGCGTCTGCCGTTCACTAAAACAACTCAGTTGTATGGCGTTGAAAGAAACATGAAAGAATAAAAGTGCCTGCTTTCAATAAATGTTAATGAAAGAACCCCATTAAAACTGTAGAAACACTGAACTTAACTATTGCATTATTTTAGCTGTTTGTTTAAATCTATATGTGGCTTTTGGATTTTTTAAAGTTCACTTTTATACATAAATTTGTGGTTTTATAGTTAATAAGCAAAACATCAAATTAAAGAAGCGTTTAGTTTTTATCTGATTAATCGAAAAAATAATCGCCCAACTAATCGATTATCAAAATAATCGTTAGTTGCAGCCCTAGTTATATATATATATATATGTCTTTGTGCACATGTGACCTCTGACCTCCAGGATGTACTTCTGCAGGGACTGGATATCTTTAAGCGCCTCTGGGTCCTGATGGATGACCACCACCTCCTTCAGCGGGTACTGAAACAGATCACAGTGTCAGGAGATGACCACCACACCAACCAGAGCTCTGCTGATGCTCATGAGCCACTCTTACCTTCACCGGCAGGGTCTTCCTGTCCCGGATCACACGGCCCAGCTCGATGACCGACTGCATCTGAGACACGGCGCTCTCGATGCGCTTGTCAATCAGAGACTCCCTGACACACACACACACACACACACGTCAGGCTGGGGAACAAGCCCAGATAAAGAGCTGGGACGCATCAAAACAAGCACAGCCAATCAAACAGCTCGTACCAAAGAGCGCTTCTCGCTTGACCCCAAATACAGAGGCTTCAAACAATCATTAATAAAAGAAATAGTTTGCTTGAGTTTGGATGGATATATTTATATTTGGGGTTTTTTATGATTATTTGCGGTTTAATTTTTATATGAAAATTGACTTCGTTTTAGTGCAGTTTATTTTAGCTGCACTGAAAAACAAACTTGTCTAATTTCTTAGCTTTGGTTTGAATAAAGTCCAAGCTGTGAGTGAGGCGTGTGTCCCCAGGACGGCCTCTACGTCTCTGACAGCAGGTCACCTCTGAGAAAAACACTAATACATACAGTACTACAGCACTCTACGTGAAGTTATAAAAGCATTTTACTGCGCTGGACAGCTCTCAAAGCAGAGACCAGCTCATCAGAGGTACTCTGGGAAATGTGTTTACAGCCGGACATTAAAGGACACACTAAATCATGTCAGCAGCACTCTCACTCTCAGAGTCTGACCAGACACAATAAAAGCACAAACGAGCCGCAGGACACAGGTTTCAGATGAAGTTCATGGAATAAGGAACATCAAACCGCCTCTGAAGGCATCAGTCACTTCTGAGCTTCTGAGATTTTATTATATACAATTTTTTTTTTTTTTGAGAAATCATTTAAAAAATTGTAGAATTGCATCAATTTATGTGTTTTTCTATTTATTATGACACACTAGGTGTTAGTTATAGGCCATGAGCCACTGCAAGATATAGAGTTTACAACTAAAATATTGTTTTATATACACTGCCATTCAAAAGTTTGGGATGATTTCCTTTTTTATAAAACTTTAAAAAGCATCTATGTAAAATAGAAATCTTTTTTAACTAATACAACACTGTTGAAGAGTGTGGGTCAGTTCATTTTCTTTCTTTTCTTCAAAGACTTAAATTGTCCCAAAAGAGTTCAGTTTTGATTAAATGTTCACAGAAATGCATTGTATTGTAATGTAACGTCTCTGTTATGTATGTAAGCCTCGTTCCCTGATGGAGGGAACAGAGACGTTATGTCATGACGACAGACTGGGTCCTTTCCTAGAGCCCTGATTCGCTCTGCTTAGGAGAAAATGACAATGACAATTGGCTAGTGGTTAAACAATCCTGAGCCTCTCTCCTTCATCCTGGTATAAAGAGGTGACCGGTGCAACCACTCAGATTTGCTGGATTTTCAAGGACGTGACAAGAGGACATAACGTCTCCGTTCTCTCCATCAGGAAACAAGGGTTACATACATAAACCATGCACCACTACGAGTTCTGTAGCGACGACAGACAGGGGTCAGTGGAAAACGCCACAACCTTTAGCACTACAAATAACTGGTAGTGACTGGCAGACAGGGAAGTCTAACGCAGAAGCGCTTCTTTAAAATAAACATTGCATATGTTACTGATGCCAAGCTTCTGAATCTCGGTGTATGCTGGGACGAGAAAGGGCACTGATGTGTCTGTGTGAAATATAAAGCTGTGCACCTGACATGAGGCAGCATGAGGTAGTGAATGCTTCCCGTGTCCTTCTCCTCCACCGACGCCGGGTCGATCAGATGACGCAGGTTCTGGTACATCAGCTCCGTTATGAACGGCGTGAAGGGAGCCTGAGACCAAGAAACACAGCAATGAAACTCTGTTCAAGTACCCATCATGACACAGAGCCAAGGTGAATAACGGACATCGTCCTCATAAACCAGGCCATTTCTTTGCCTCTCTTCTGTGTAACTACATCAACTATTAAAGCACAAATGACACAAAAGTAGGGGTTGCATTTTAAATTAGTGACCATTTCTGTTTTTAAAACATAACATTTATATGTTATAAATTGTTATGAACTTTATACACACACTACCAGTCAAGTTTGGAAACAGTAATATTTTTTATTTGTAAGATGTTTCTTATGTTCATCAAGGCTGCCTTTATTTGATCAAAACACAGAAACATAATAGTATTGTAAAATATTGTTGTGATTTAAAATAATTTTCTATTTTAATATACATTAAATTCAGATGTATTTCTGTGATGTTGAGCTGTATGTTTAGCATCATTACGCCAGTCCTCAGTGTCCCACGATCTTCAGAAATCATAATAACATACCGATTCATTGTCAGTGATTCATATTATTTTTGGAACCTGTGATTATTTCAGGATTCTTGAACAAATAAATGATAAATAGTGAAGATGAAGAGCATTTATTTTAAATAGAAACCCTTTCTAACAACATACACAACCTTTCAGAAGTTTGGGCCCAGTACATTTTCCCAACTTTGATCATTCTAATAATAATTCAGTATGTTAGAATGATTTCTGAAGGATCGTGTGATGGAGTAATGACTGATGGAAATATAGCTCGCATCACAGAAATAAATTATCTTTTAAAGTATATTAAAATTGAAACCCATTATTTTAAATGATAAAAATATTTCACAATATTAGTGTTTTCCCTGTATTTTTAATTAAATAAATGCAGGCTTGATGAACATAAAAAACACCTTTAAAAAAATATTAAAAATCTCACTGCTTCCAAACTTTGACTGGTAGTGTGTGTGTGTGTGGATAGTTGTGGTGTGACAGAGAAATGTAAAAAATTATCTCTAACATTGAAGATAAATGCTATTTATAGCTAGAAATACAGAACAAAAATCATATTATTTCTCTTTTTTTTGCAGTCACACCATAGAACAAAGTAAAATGTTTATTTTAACTATCTATATAGTATCACACACTACTTGTTCCAGCAGCATCACTACTCTTCACGAAGCACTGAACATTCCTTCTGCAGCTGAAGCATGTAGGAGCTGCGAACACTGGCGTGACTCACCATCAGTCTGCACATGGAGAAGAGCACACTGAAGAGGGTCTCCAGGGCTCGCATGCAGTCTTCACTACCACTCTCACCCTGAGAGAGAGAACGAGAGAGAGGGGGGCTAACAGCTGCAAGCACACAACACTCTACAGTGCACTGTCACAACGCTACATGTGTGAGCCTGCAGTGTCAACACCAGAATGTACAGAGACGCCCTGTGACGAGAGAACGACCAAGACGAATAAAGCCCAGATTTAACACCAGTTCATCAGTGAGATGGCATTTGATCAATATTAGAGAATGCAAATGGGCTTATGACAAACACCTGGGGTACACAGCATTTCTTGTCTTGTGCAAACCAAACTTATGAGATCTAACAAAATGACTAAAAATTGGCAAATTAGCAAAACGAAACGTGTCAAATTTTTGCTTTTGCATTGCATTAATAAACCCTTCTATTACAGCTGAATAAAAGTCTAGATTACATTTAGTTCACACAACAGAATGTTTTGGAGATCGTGGTGTTGAATAATTTATATTAAAACGTTTTACCTCCTCACATATTCCACTCATCTTTTTTTCAATCCACCTGTTCTATGCAGTGTTGCAAACCTCACAAACATTACTCTCTGTTAGGGCTGGGCAATCAAGGAACCGGCTTCGCTGACGATACGCGCATGAATGTATTGGGTGATAAGTCACCCAGCCCTACTCACTAAATGAGCTAAGGCCCATGGGACATTATCTTCACCCAAAACACTACAAAAACAACACAGCACTTACTGCATAACACTGTTTTGCATAACTGTGGAAGAATGGATTAGAGAAGTGTCCCTCTAAACTGCTGTGACTGTACCAGAAAAACAAAGCAGGAAAAAGAACATCTTTGGGCTGGTAAACTTCTTCTGTCTATAATAATCCAAACTCGGACCAGACAAAAACTCAAATGCATTTCTTATCCTAATATGTTTTCTGTCTGTCTGTCTTTTGCTCGTAAATAGACCAAGCATTGATTGAATAGAAACTTCTTTTTGCATCCTGCACAATATGGATGAATGACATCCAGAGACGAGATCTCATTTAAAAATCTATACATCATGGGCTTTAAAATGGCTTTCAGCATGGATCACAAAGATCACAAGCATATAAAAACTAGAGGCTACTACAAATATATTCTTTCTTTCTTTGGATTAATAAAGAAATCTGAGCAATGTCCGGGATATTTCCGGCAGGTTTTGTGAGACTGGCCTGATGTTGACTGTGCATGACTAATACGCTGCCCACCTTCAGCCGCCTGCGGTTCATCCGCACATACCAGTTGGTGAGCATATCCACGAACTTGACAAGTTTGGGAACCACCGTATAGAGTCTGTAGGCTGCAAACACAAGCACACAGATCTATTTCAGACTGTCCTTGTTGTCAAAGCACTTCAGGTGTAGGAGTTACCCATTAACTGCTCGCTCACCTCCCATCTCATCTCTGAAGAACTGAATGAGCGACTGAGTGAACGATTGGATCCATTTATCCATGATGTTGTCACTCACGCTGGCTGTGCTCTCGTTGTACAGGAACTCGATGGCCTCTTCCTAATGAGAGCAGAGAGAGACGTGAGTGAGCTCATGCGGTCTTTATCATCTCCGTGTACTGTTAGAGCAGATCCACACACATCTACTCTACTGACTCTCACGAGAAGTTTGAAATGGTACACCAGTAAAGGAATAGTTCTGGTTCTTATTTACCATTTTCTAGTCATCAAACCTAATTTGAGCTCATATTCAAATATGACATGTCAAACGCACTGCAGCATGTCTGACCTTGATGATACATTTCATGGTAATGTTTTGTAAAAGTAGCACTCAAGACATTCTGCTAAGCATCCACTTAGGGAAGAGGAGTCAAGAGTTGCTGTCAGTATGTAGAAAGAGAGGAAACTGCCTCTGCTCAGCTCCAGACACACGAGAGGTTAACGTTAAGTTTATTACTCTCATATGTCAAGTGGTGGGCGAAATATTGAAAGGTTTTAAAATACGAGTTTTACAAAACGCCCTTGCGTGCCACCAAGCTTGGATTTATTAAATAACTTTTCTGTTTAAATATATTTTAAAAGGTCATCTTTTCTTCCACCATAACTGAAGACATTATAACAACGCTGATTTGCTGTTTAAGACATATTTCTGACATATTTACTATCAATGTCGAAAATAGTTCATATTTGAGTGGAATTAGTGGTACATTTTATGTTACAGGGTTCACTGATGAGTTCATAACACTGTACAAAACAACAGAGTTTAACAGTGAAAGACTGTACAGTGCTACAGTAAAAATGGTAAATGGTTCATGCTATATATATATATATAGTGAAAAACTGTATTGGACATTAATATCATTTTTGGAAGTGGAAGTAGTACACATTATTTTCAGTAAATAACCGTAAATTGACATTCCTAGCGTTACAGTTCACATTTGATGTCTTGTTGTTGAAATAACCTAATGTGTTGTATGTTACATGTAACGTTGTTTAATGAATGTTTAATGAGTCTGATCATGATGGTGTTTAGTGTTTGTGTGAATGACTCGTTAAAAGACGTTTGTGTTCATCATGTGACTTTCTCCTGCATTTGGTGTTTATCAGTGCATTTCAAAGTGCTTTAATGCACTGGTATTAACTTTATATCATTATATGGAATTACAGTATTTAACTGTATATTTAAGATGAAACTGAACTAAACTAAAAGTTCTGTGCTGACTGAGAGAAGTCTTCAGCGGATCAAAGAGGCTCTGAGGCGTTCCAGGACATCCAGTCAGACTGTACCTTCTGCAGTCTCTGGACGTTCTGCACCAGGAAGCGGTAGGCGTTGTACCAGGGCAGGAAGACGTCTTTGAGCACATCTCGAACCCCTTCTTCTTTGAAGCGCAGGTTCTCAGCACGGACCACGGGGGAGTTGATCAGATACAGTCTGGAGGGACAGAAAGCATGAAATCAGAGCTGAAAGAGCATGAGGAAGATCAATCCTCCAGCTGAAGAGCACCTCTACTAGTAATTGTATGAGCTAAATTGGTATTGTCTAACTGTGTATTCAACAGCTATTCCGCCTGATTCATTACATACCTTTCTATTAAAACTCATATGACATCATCAAGATGAATTTGTTCCGACACTTTAACTCTGAGTTCTTGTTATATTATATTACCGTTTTTTAAACTACAGCGAATAAACTGATAATTCGAGAAATTGACTGCATCATATATATTGCAAATATTCAATACATCACGAATCCCTGACGCTCAACAAACTAAAGGAGGAAGTCACGGTCATATCATATGCGAGAGCATTTAGAGTGCATGGCCCCATATGGATAGACATAAATATCTTATTAATCATTACCCATATGCTCATGTCACAACTGTGCTCGAGGGGGGGATCTGTAGATATTGTGTTTGTGTAATGTTTTGTGTTGGTGTGTGATGTGTGATGTGTGCTTCTCTCACCGGAGCGCGTCAGCGCCGTAGTTCTGCACAATCAGGCCAGGGTCGGGGTAATTCTTCTTACGCTTGCTCATTTTCTGTCCGTCACTGCACACACAACACACATGCACACACACATTGGCAGAGATTCCAGGTCAGAGAGCGGTACTGTGTTCCTGCCTGAGGCCGGAGTCAGTGTGTGTTTGTGTGTGTGTGTGTTTTTGGACAAATGAGGACATAAATGTGTATAATGACATAGGCATGACACAAGTATTATAAGGAGGAGACGATTTTTCTAAACATATAAATATCACACAGAATGGAGTGTATTAAAAATATGAAATATCAGAAAGGGTAACACTTTATTTCAAGGAGTAATTACCTGGTAAGTACTTAGTAGTTGTACTTACATAAAACATAATGGATTTATCATGTGCGTATCATGTAAATTATGGAAGAGTTTGTACTTGCGGTTGTAGTTATGGAGATGTAACGGGCTGCTACAGTTACACATTTGCTGCTCATCGAGTCAGATACAAGTAACAGATACTAATGAAATCAAAACACTGTCACATACGTGTTGCAGACTTTATACAACGTTATTATAAATTCAAGTACACAGACATAAGCTACTTATAATAAAGTGTATGAAGATTGTACTCAAGT
>JAUMHR010000060.1:711608-721880 GCA_032361145.1 Enteromius fasciolatus | reverse complement strand
AAAAAAATATTGATTTACCTTTGGGGGGAAAAATATATAATATAGATGTCAAAAACATTTAAAAAGTCAATAAAACCCTTATTAAAGGATTAATACTGCATTTTGTTAGGAACACATTTGGGGAGAGGACATATATGCAGTTTCTAAAAATACAATACGAGAATTAACTGCACAATATTCTGTATTTTTTAGGGGTTGTAGACGGGAGACGTTACGAGGAACTGCAACTCTTTCTTTGCGCTTGTGTTGGCATACAACTCTTACTTTTGCAACAAGCAATGCGCAGAATTGATCAACTTTTTTCTGAAGAGTCAAATTGCAAAAAATAGTCAGAAACGCAAGATAAAAGTACTACCTTTTTATTATGATTCATTATATAACACACGCCGATTCCTCTCATATTTATTTTATCCAATATTGAGAAGCCATAGATAAGTCAGTAACGTAACGCACACCCTACGTGTTGATTAGGGATTTCCTAAAGTTAGTTATTTTCCCATTTACACCTGGATGAGGATTATTTTAGAAATGTGAAGTTTTCTTTAACGGTAACATCCTCGTGTTTCACTCACGTGTGTGTGTCTGGTGAGAGTATTTTCAGTAAAACCACAGCAAAGTGTAATAAATCACAGGCCTGTCAGATCATCACTGAACCTCCAGGAACACTGCGGCCTCCTCACAGTGTGTTCATACACACCAATCAAGACACAGACAGACACGGTTCGTCAAAGCATGGCTTTATTGTGGATGGTATAAAGTCCTTCTGGAGAACATCTGTACACCGGTGACTCTCTGGGGTCTATTTGGATGCCTGCTTCTTTGCGATGGTCTTCATGCCCTTCTTGTTGTGTTTCTTAGCAAAGCGCATGTTCCTCAGGAACTTAGGGTCCACCTGAAACACAACACACGAGTTAAACTCCCATCACACCAGAGCAGAGCAATAAACACAGAGACGTTCACAGGGCCTCGTGAAGGCCTTCCGGCAATCAGAACGGGCTCAGTGCTTCATACTTTTGATATGAAACAGTCAAGCTTTTAAATCTATATATAACCCTCTTTCAGAGCAGATGAAAAAATTATTATATACACAAACACAAAATCGTGTGTTTCTACACCGGTTTGTTTGGGGTGTTTAACAATGGAAATTGATTTGGATTTTTACCGCACAATATTAAGAAATGTGTGTGTCAAGAACTTATGCAACAAACATGATGAGCCTTAAGCTAGAATTAAATCAGAACTGTCCAAATTACAGTAGGACACTCCCAGAGGTTTACCATTTCTGCTGCAGATCTGTGCAGTCCACAGCTTACATTACCCACAACCCATCACTCCTCAGATGAGCTCTCAAATACAACTACAAACAAAGAGCTCAAAGAGAACTACAGATATGGCAGATTGTGAACCCAGCAGTGAAGCGAAGAGGTTCAGAAGGTTTTGTACTTCATCTACAACAGAATGAGCGTCTAAACACATGTTTACATGACAACCTGCTGAAAACAGGAGAGACAACACGATCAAGATGTCTGAACGCAGCATTATTCATGCCAGGCCAGTCACTTTGTGCTCCCATTTTACATGATGATTTGTAAAGAAGTGGTTTTCCGTGACAAACAGCACCTACAGTAGGGGTGGGTAAACTGGGATGCAGCGTGAGATGACTACATCACTTCAGCTCAGAGATCATCAAGTCTTTTCACTCGGTGAAGTTTGAGGAAGTCAGACGGAGATCACTAACAGTGACCCAGAGTATCCCTCACACACCACACGTGTTCAGAGAAGCAGAGCTCTTACCCCTTTCAGAGACTCGTAGCGATGAGACCGCGGCTTCTTGATGCCGTTCCTGTGCCACTTACGAGCTGTACACACACAGACACACACACAGAGAGAGAGAGATCAGCTACACATCCTCAGCACCTACACACTCCACAGAATCCGGGAACACTTACACTGGTTGTGTGTGGTATGGTTCTTCGACTTGGCCATTTCTGATCACTGTCTGCTAACAGAGAGGAACGGGAGAGGAGGGAGGTTAGAGCACGTTCAGAACACACATCTAAACACACAGCGTTCACACGGTTACTCAGACCAGTTTAGCGCGGGTCTCAAACTAAAAGCAGACCTGTTGAGCGCATCTGAGCGCCGTGCTAACAGCTAGCTTACAGCAGACGCTATTTCTCTATTTACTGCACAATCCGCGCGCGCTCGGCCTCGATACCGCTCCCGCGCCGCGCGCTCACACTCGCTCAACACAACACTAAAGTCATGAGTCCATAACTCTCTCCATCTCTGGAGGATTACTGCAGATTTCGTTTATCAGGAGACTAACTCAGTACCTGCCACACGAAGCGCACGACAACCGGAAGAGAGAGAGAAAGCGGGGCATTGTGGGAGATAAGAGTCCCTTTTCGCCGGATGTGACGCGTTACAAAACGCGACGCATTCACAAACGTAAACAAACGCAGAGTTATTTCTCTTCTTAATAAGTGCAGCTCTTTTGAGAGGCTGCGGACTGGGTAACTATATGTAAATATATGATTTCATATTAGTGTAAAAACAACATAACCAGAACGATTAAAGACTGTTTAAAGACCCCGCAATGATTCCTCATAACAATAACTGAGACTGACTGAGGAGGAATATGAAAGCTGCTCGTTGATTAAATTATGACCCAGTTATTGGAAATGTTCAAAGGAAACTGGTTTTCTGGTTACAGCTGCAGGTTTGTATGTTAAGGGAAGCACAGGAGACATTAGGTCAGAAAGTGTTATGAACTCGCTCGTAGACAAGAGTTTACATCTGCAAAATGTTAATTATATTACTAATTTTTATTATTTGGCACTGACCTGCATAAGATGTTTCACATAAAAGACATTTACATATAGTCCACAAGAGAGAATAGAAGTTGATGCACAGGAATGAGCACATTCAAAAGTTTACACCCCCTCAGCTGTGTGTTGTAGTTCAGTGACAGTGGTTCACAACTCTCTTGTTTGTCCTGAACATCCTCCTATTCTTCGAATTCTTTCAGCTCCCACAGGTTCTTTGGTTTTCCTGCGTATGTGTATTTGAACATCATGTTCACACTGAGGACCGAGAGACTCTATTACAGAAGGTGCGAACGCTCGCTGATGAAGGAGAACCAGTACGTTAAGAGCTGGGGGTGAATTCTTTCTTAAAAATCTTATTTGGTCTTCTTGGAAACATGTCTTATGCAACCTCTGAAGGCCAGTACTAAATGAAAAACTATGATATTTAGGCAAAATAAGAAACATGTACACATATCTATTCTGTTCAAAAATGTTCACACCCCGGCTGTATGGTTTTTCCTTCAGGAGCATCAGTGAGCACAAAGTCTGCTGATATAAATAAATATGAATGTGGTGGTTTAAATTTTGCCTCCTTAAATAATAGTTTTAAGATGGACGAGTTAAAGCAGCACTTATTGGTTTTGAAATATTCTTCCTAATGTTGTTTTCTCTTCTTTTGTATTGCTATTTCAACATCACAAGTGCCCCTTGTACTATCAAATGTTCAGAAACAAGTGTTTTTTTGTGGCGTCTAGTTTATAAACATAAGTTTAGTCCTCGCAGTTATTTCATTTGAAACAACAGTGATATCCTTTATAAAAAATAATTGTTTTCATGTTATTATGGTATCTCAGTGATGCTGATGGTTACTACACTCTTACTCAGAGTTTTGATCAGATACTCATCGTGGGGCCATGAATCTTCTCAAGGACTTTCTTTGTCAATAACTCACCCTTTGGGTGAAATGATTGGTAATATTTGTGTTTGTTCTGGACTGAACAGAAGAATGAGACAGCTCGGGCTGAGATGGCCGTCTCCCGCTCATACAAATATTTTACAAAGTGAAGGATGTTTCTTATAAATTTTGTAAGAGCTTGTGTACCTGCTGTGCTGTCTTTACTAAAGCCTATAAATAATTTTTGATAGTTCTTACTGCCTCGTTGACTTGTGTATGTTATTTGTCATTCAAAAAATACAATAAAAAGCAGCTCGGTGATGCAGTACAGCACGTGTCCAGCAGATGTCAGCGGAAACACACGTAACATCCGCTAGCGTCACAATCACGCGCAAAAACTGACTTCATATATAGTAAAGGCTCGCAGCAGCAGTGTTTCTAGAGCAGAGGAAGTGAGCGGTCACTCACAGACTCAGAAGCTGTATGAATATCTGTGTGTCTCTAGTGAAGCCCAAACAATCACTCGCTGCTATTAATAACTCTTCCTCGGCTCGGGCCTGGCTGGCCTTGCCTTCTAATGATATGCAGAGGCTTCAATGGTCTATATTTAGAAGAGAGCTGCTCAGCTGCTTTCTGAGAAACTCTGATCAAACGTGCTTTCACATCAGAAAGATCAGATAAATATGATCTATAAAGTGCATTTAGAATATACACAGACTTGAGATGATAATAATGCACAGCTAGGAAGAGCTCCTACAGCATCTCTGTCTCTTCTCTTTTACATAACAGGTCCACAGAGAGACAGGCCCGGCTAAACCCAATCCCAGAGAGCCTCAGCCTCACTACACACACACACACACACACACACAGACTGCAAACATCTCACTCCAACCAAAGGATGAATACTGCACTACAATAACATGAGCATCTCTCACTATCTGTTCTGGCTTTGCTGATGTAACCCAGGCACCTCTGCTGTAAATGAAGGCCCGTCGGGTTACGGTGTAAACGCACGCTCACTGTTTAAAGTTTGGATCAATTCTCAGTCATTTTCACACTGTTTCTGACACTTCTGGCTCTTCCTCTTAAACCCGAGTCATGATGGTGTAATGTTATTGTACAGTATCTGGGTTACATGGTTTTGAAATACTCACAATCAGACTAGTTAGTTTCGTACTCATTACACAACTATTATTCACCCAAGGCTTTGTCATTTTTTTAAAAGGAACACATGGAAAATGCAAGAATCTTATGTACATGTAATGCAAGTTTGTTTGTTTGCCGGCCGAACCTCTTATTAGTTTGAAGGACCCTGATATTGATTAATGAACTACATTGGCATGCTCAGCGTTCTCTGGTGTTTGTTAATGGTCACGTGACATCCAGGTAAACAATACACATCTGTTTTCAGTAAGTGTTTGCTGATTGTGATTGCTGTTATTTAAAGACATATATTTTAATATTAGCTTTTCATTAAACCTATGAACCCTGACGTAATGTAATGTTCAATGTACTTCATGTTGTTAAATAACAAAGGGAATATATTTTATTTCTTTTTTACATTTTTATATCAGTATGGTACATTATCCGAATGAAATCAATGTGAGAAACGTTAGGTCAGAGTAGATTATATTACAGTACCTGCACATGAATGTGATGTAGTGGATTTCTTGGTTATGGGCTACAGTTTTTCGTCATGTAATTTTGAGTCAGTAATGGATTATAATTGTGAGTGATCTACAGCATACCCTGTGTGTGTGGAAAACAGCACAATTATTCATTTATGTTGTCCCAAGAACACACACACACACATAAAACAACATACCAGACACATACAGTATGCGTTACATACAACAAAAAATACACAGATCGTACCTTCCAGCAGCCTGAAGTCATATTAGTATCTAAAAATAGTCTATTTTTCTTTACAAGCTTAACAAATAAAGTATGAGCACCATAACTGATCAAATTCAGCTTCATTCTCATTGCTAATGATCCCAAGACAGTCCATCCTCCTCTGTCCTCAGAACTGATTTTATTATCATTTTTTATTTCTTGAAACTGTTCAGTGTAGTCCTAGTCTGTGACACATCCACACAAAACTAAAATTAAAAATCTAAAACTCCTGTGTTGTGCTGACTAACACGTGTTTTGTAATATTTTGGATGGATTCCCTCAATCACCTGCACACAGAAACCACAGAGTACTGACCAAATGAAAAACAAAACAGCCAAAATGATCCAAAAGGGCGCTATACTAAACGATCTGCAGTGATCATAGTAATAATGAAGTGTTGATTGAGTTTACTGGTGCTGTTTAACGAAGCAGACGTCCACAGTCCTCCAGGCTCGCTCTGCACATCTGGCTTCTGTTAGAGATGCCGGCTCAGGTTACAGAAGCTCTCTGTGGGGGTTTGGGCCGGGGACATTTGGATGTCATTACAGCGCAGGACGGTTCTGTAATCAGCGCCTTCAGCTTCCTCTTTCTCCAGAAACGAAAGCCTTTAGCTCACGCCAGGCTCAGAGGGCTTTTCTGCCACAGACACACATGCAGCAGGGCACACGGGTCCGTTCAGTCCCCTCCTTTGTGAGTGTTCAGCGTGCTCTCTCTGTCAGGAGGGAGACAAATAAATCAGAAACCAACGCAGGCTCTGATTGGTCGAGAGGAGAGTGAATGGAGACAGCGGATCTGAATGAGTCTTCCAAAGAGCGACCTAGTTAAGCCAGTGATGCCATTCTACTGTGACTGTCAGAAAAGAGATGGGACGGTCCTGTGTGGTGACACAAGCGTGAAGTAGAGCACGTTTAACCCCTTAAACACGACACTCCTGCCTGTGCCCCTGTAAAATACATTATACTGAGTATGGTTCAAATCTGTTTATCTGGAGTACTGCTTGTGCATATTGTCTTAATATTAAGCCTAAAATGTGTAACTGTTATGAGCAGTGAATGTTATCAGTATTTATTCAGTCACATATCTTCAGCTGGACTATCAAAATGAGTTTAGCAGATTTGAAGTTTACAGTATAAGTACATCTATATGTAAATGTATTTGTCGTGTGTTTAGCATGAAATAAATGCATTTCCGATGCTTTTTAGTGGATTTGTTTGTCTCTAGGGCCTCTTCTGAGAGGAAAGCAGCAGACGTGGCCATGAGAAACATTCAAGTCCGCACAATCAGAAGAGAAATTAAGTTATGTAAGGTGCGGCTGATGACTCACGCTCTTTGTCACACACACACAAACACACACACAGGCGTAGTATTTTTAACCCAGCTTTATTGAGCAATCCATGCACCACTCCCAGTCCCATCTCGCAGCCACTGACCTGTGCTTGCTCTGATAAGATCGGACAGAAACACACGTACAGTGTGTGTTCACAGATCTACAGATCGATATCGCTCGGCCTGAGCCCAGCGCCATCATGTGTTAGCACACAACGCATCTGAAAGATGAAAGCTGTATTGAAGTAGTTGTGGTTAATTGCCCCTGTTGTTGCCGCTGCGATGACTTCATTGACTTGTGTATCAGCTCATTCAGAAAACACGGCCTGTTCTCATCTTCCACCCGTTGACTTTCATAATGATGATGCTTTCTGAATCTCACACGTCCTGGAGAAATCGGAGTGGTGTTTGTTCACGCAAAAGATGCCATCAGGGTAACCTGGATGGTTGCCAGGGTTTTGTTATGGGGTTGCTAGGGTGTTTACGTCTTGTGTGGTGCTCAAGAGGTAAAACCTAAGTACTCATCACTTAAGTACGACGCACACATGATTTGAGGAATCATTGACAAAAACAGCGCGCTGATCTACTGTTTAAGCTTATTTTTCAGATTCTGCTCGGCTTAGATTTGAAAACAATAATTAAAGCTTTTAAGTGTTGGCCTCCAGATATGGCACAGATCCTCAGTATGTAAAAAAAATGGGACAGTTTTGCTATAATTTAAAGATGTATCTTTTTTAACTTTTTATCATTTTATAATTCCCATGGGTCTATACAATATGCTAGTATTGTGTTAAAACATGAGAGAAACATGTTGTTAATATATTCAATGTGTCTATAACAAGCTAGTTATATGCTAAAACATGCAAGAAAGCTGTTCAAATACGCGAGAAGCGTCCAATCGTGATAACAGCATGCAGTCTTTATCTGGGTCTGCGGGGTCTTTACACAGAATGTAACTGCAAATGTTTTTTTTTAACCAATGTATTTTTATTTTGTTTATTAATGTTTTGACTTCACATTTTTGAAGAATTTATCATAGTTTTTAAATTTGATTAAAATTAATATTTAAAGCTGTTTATGTGAAAATATACTTTATAAAGGGTTTTTGTACTGAAATAATCTTAGAATGATTAGAATGTTATCTGAAAATCTGAACAAGAGACAAAAAGTAATTTTATGGTTATTATTGTGATTTCATAATATATAGATATGATTCCGACCGATAAAATCTTCTGAAAAGATATCTTTCAGTTGGTCAAACAGCAAATAGCCAATAGTAGAGCTCTGCAGCATCTACTGGTAAAAATAGAATCATTTTTCGTTATCAGAAAAAAACCTAATCATTTTTTATATAAATATATGAAAAGTCCTCCAAAAACTACCAAAATGTGAAGTAAAAATTTAAATACACATAGTTAAAATTTACATTTGTTTATAAAACCCAATTATTTTGTTGCAAAATTACATTCTGTTTGATGAAGACCTTGAGTGTGACTCTTACACTGATATAAAATCACGATATTATTCAAGTGGATCAAGCGTTTAAACTATTCAAACTATCTGGATGAAGAAAACTATAAAAAAAAAACAATTATTAGCAGGTCAAAAAGACCTCAAAGGCCACACAAGGGTTTAACATGTTTGCAGAGTGTTAGAAACATGACAGCAACGTGATAAAACCAGTGTCTCTGAACCAGGGCTGTCCAAACTCAGTTTATCTCCAACCCTAATCAAACACACCTGAAGCAGCTCATCAAGCTCTTACTAGCAGTGTTAGAAACGTCCAGGCAGGTGTGTTGAGGCAAGAGTTTGGACAGCCCTGCATATAACATGCTAGCAAAATTTTAACAAACGCTTGAGACATTTAAATCATTCATTGTGTCTGATAGCAACCGGTTAAAACATGCTGCAGAAGAGTTAAAACATGTTAGAAACAAACTAGCATGTGAGCAATATGCTAGTAACAATTACAATATGCTCAAACATTCTATAAATGTGCTAAAAAATGCTACAAATATGCTAGCATATGTTACAACATGTTGTAATATCAACATTTATATTCAGTCTATTTTGTTAATGTCTGGAGTAGGCCTGCAAACACTGCGGATTAATATCTCATGTTTAGTAGCAGTAACAGAGTAACACTTCACCTGCCCTTCTGAGAATAAACATATGCTGGTCAGGTATGTTGTGAAGCGGGGATGCTGGTTTAACGCGGTTTATGCTGTCCAACAATCTAACATGCTGTTTATTAATAGTTAGTAAAGTAGTTGTTAAGTTTAGGAATGGGGGGGGTGCAGGGATCTAGTCATGCAGAACAAGGCATTGATATGTACTTAATAAGTAAACAAACAGCCAATATTCTAGTAGTATGCATGCTAATAAGAAACTAGTTAATGGTGAGAATTGGTCCTTAAAATAAAGTGTTACAACTTAATCTAGACCAGGAGGCAGGGATGTTTTGAGCTTCAGTACAAGTTCCTACCCGCCTGAGAGTTTAGCTGAAGCGTTTACACGCCCCATCTGAGAGCCAATGACGGGCAAGGCAGAGCACTTCTGGGTAAAATGCATTTCCTGTAGATCAGACGTGAAAAGACACATCTGATGATAAAGGCTCTGAATATTTCCCCAGGCCACCCGTGTGCCTGCTGCACCATAGACCATTATCTGAACGCATCTGAACATCTGGAGCTCCTCCTGGCAAATGCTTTCGCAATTAATGCCCTGACAAGGCAGAGGAACAGCTGTGTGAGGTGTCTGCCACGGGAAGCTCCACTATCACGCTGGAACAAACCCCAGCTAACCCTAGTAAAACTCTTAACCCGTTCCACGCCGTTTGTGTTTCGTGCCTGAAGGATCTTAGTCACACACCCTTCACTAGTGACTAAATAAACCCAGCGTTATTAAGACACTGGCTAATCACCTAATAATACAAGCTTTCCATAATCAACGGTAGACATTCTACTGACTAGAAGCAGTGTTGGGAGGGTTGCTTTGAAACGCACTAGCTTAAATATTACAAATTACTCTATTAAAAAACATAATACGTTTTTTATTCAAGTAACGTTACTGATTTTATTCTTGATCTCTATATTTGAGTTTTTTGGGGGTTTTTTTTGATGACTTTCTTAAATTTTAACAAATGTTTTCAGCTGTTAATCATTTAAAGCAGGCAGGATACAGTAGCACTCAATACTGTTTACTTTCAGACTTTCAAAATCCTTCATCGTTTGAATTTGAATTAAAATTAATTTTAAAATCAGACTTTAGCACCTCTTTTCACTTTGAGGTCACTTCTGAGGTTAAATACAGATTTAAACAGTTATTAAATAAGCATGTGTCCTA
>JAUMHR010000060.1:672584-684529 GCA_032361145.1 Enteromius fasciolatus | reverse complement strand
ACAGAGTGTGCCCGCCTCCCGAACAGTATTAGGTAGATTGTTCCAGAGTTTTGGTGCTAAATAGGAAAAAGATCTGCAACCCGCAGTAAATTTTTATATTCTAGGTATTATCAAATGGCCAGAGTTTTGAGAACGCAGCAGACGTGGAGGACTGTAATGTGATAAGCGCTCGCTCAAGTACTGAGGAGCTAAGCCATTCAGAGCTTTATAAGTTAGAACGATTAGCTTTGTACACCTCGACTCGTTTCAGGAGGCGTTTTGTTTTGTTTGAGCACTACTCTCAGCATGACTGTAATGATCATAGGTGAGTCCATCACAACCAGGTTCTTGCTGAGGTTCCAGTGCCTCCTTTCTGTCTCCGTTTCAGCAGCACGTCATGAGAAACCACATTTCCCCCGAGCCATCCTCCCTTTCTCCAAAAAACACCACTCAGGGGTTGAGAGTAACTGGAACCTATTGATTTTGCCTGCATTGTCTCATTAGGATGATGTTTATTACGCTCTGGTTATGCGCAATATTGTTTTAAAGGCGACTTTCATTTCACATCAGACCTATAAAAGCAGCGAGATGGACTTCATACGCTGCTGGATCGATGGTGAGGTAGGATTACATCAGTGTTTTGCTGCTGTAATTGGACGTGATAGCTGGCATTCTGACAGTAAGTGTTAGAAAGCAGAGAGCTTTTAAATCATTGATGGGTGGCAGAATAATGTTACAGCAGATGTGACTGCAGGCCCACACAACACAATACACACATCCAAGGACAAACCGTTCACGTTGTGTTCCTGCACCAGATATGCCTCAAATAGAGTCTAGATTAGATACGTGTCTGCTTTATAGTTTGAGGAGTGATATTATCATGTCATGCTTGAGGAAATATATGCTTGAGGCTGATCTAAACACGGTTAAGCAAGCAAAAGTCTGCAAATGGGAAATATAACCTGATTAAATTGTTATCTTATTGATGTGCAAGTGACTGAAGCACATGTGTCTTCAAAATCTATTTCCAGTGTTCACATTTATTCTTCTGATGTGATTTGGCTCCTTATTAAATTAGTTACACATCTCTTATAGTTAGATATTGTGGTACTCTCATGAGTGTGTGTCCTTAAAACTAATAGAGATTCGGGAAATACTGTGATGTCATAAACATGATTCAACCAAATACATTTAAGCCAAAATATTTACCACAATGTAAGTAATTCTCACCCAAATTTAACCACAATATAATTTTTCACCAAAATATTTGCCTTTGAAAAGATGGCTACTGTGAGAAGTGCTTTCCAAATAAATATGACTTAACTTAAGCTATAACTGGGATATTTAGCTTAAATGCAGCATGTCTTCCTTCAGTCCATCAGTGATGGTAGTTGGTCAGAGGCTAGAGAGGTTAGACAGAGCGTCCACATTACCCGAGCGGCTCCTGTATGAAGCCAGCGCTGAGCGGTTGGAATATTCATGTCTCCGCAGCATCTCTAGCACCCGCTGTAGTTTATTAATGGCTTGGGAGAGCCCAGCGCAACCTGACTCCTGGCCCTTATTAACTTTAATAGCGTGTGGAATGGCTGCTCTTAGCACACTTCCTGTGCTGTAATCGCACACCATTCATGCTATCACCAGAGCACGCTAACAAGCTGCTGTATTGCTCAGAAAGTGCTAACACTATTTATTCTGTCTATAGATAAACGCCCGCTCTTCTGAGTGACTGCTCTGATTGACTGTGTGAGTTTGCTGGTGGCTGATGTAAGGATTCACTATAGACAATCTGTCCAATCTACTTGTTTCACCTTAACTTGTAGCTTTTCCAGACTATAGAACAGAGTAGCTAAATGACTGTTTTAGCTGGCAAATTAAATGATGGATGGATGGTAGATGGATAATCAAAAGTCTTCGTAAAATGTCATTTACTCTACTCATTATGATCCCATATAATGTCTGTTTTGTGCACTGGTTGTTTTTGGTGGATGAAGGAGGACAGATTGAAGAGTCTTTTGCTTTAAAACTGCTATGAGTTATATACTCTGAAATAAACGCACTACAATACAATAGAACCATATTTGTTTAATTATAATATGTATATATGAATTAAACAGTAAAAATCTGAATTGAGAATATTGCTCATGTAATTATGTTAATCAAATCTAAACCATGAATCAGGTATTTTGAGTGACAAAACTCCCTTTGAGGAAATATGAGGAAGAAAATATGATGAAATGTCATGATCCGGTTGTCATAGGGACAACAATTTACATGGAAATAAACTGCCAGAAACATACAGTTTTAAGTTTCTATGCTAAGTTTTCCTTCTCAAACTTGTGCAGTATATGCAGTTTTTTTTAGGCTCCTTAAAATGTTTTCTAAAGTTAAATTGGGTTCAAGGTTCAGTTTGTGTCACTGTTGACAAACGTTCCTTCATCTTGTGTGATTTTGCTCCTTCAGAAGTCTCCAGGGATTTCAGGAATGGTTGTGACACGTCCGGCGGATGGCCCATGTTACGCCTCTTGGTTTCACAAGCATCTGAGCTGGAATCTGATATGCCGTCTCTAATTGGCCAGTGTTTTCCTGTGAGAGAGCCAAGGCCGATCCGTCCTCTGACGAGACATGGCAGGAATGCAAGACATGTGACCCAGACACTTCCGCTGATGACATCACCTCTGAGAGGGCTCCCACGGCTCGGTCCAGGCCTCAGCCATCATCGCACTTTGAGCTTTCCTCTTGATATATTCACACTCCTTCAGTTCAAACTGTCCATCAGCATAAGATCTGGTGAACTTCGTATCTGATTCTGGCCAAGACCCACCCCCTCGCTGACTGACAGGGAAACGGACCAACCAGAGCTCATGTTGTTTGTGTGTGCTGCTTCAGACCCTGTATGACCCTGTTTAGGAACCAACATGAGAAAGCCATGCCAAAAGAAACAACTGTTACAGTGGCCAGGGCAAAACATACAGATGAAAAGTATAGGACCAAAATAGAAAACCGCTAGAAATGTACTTAACAATCATAAATAAGGACAACTTACTCAAGAATAAAAGAAACTTCCTATCTTCTGCGGAAGAAAATAATCACATCAGAAGTCTTCTGGATCAGCTTGCTTACCTACGCTTTCTGTTCTCTTTAAAAGAGAATAAGGAAAAACCAGACAAAATCGAACACAAATATAGGTCCCATTGAAGTGCAATTCAAGTTTAATATTACATAATAAAATATTAGATAACTTAGATTTAATTCTGATGGTTTACTTCAGACAGTCTACTAACAGTAAGTAACTCTGTAACTACATGTCAGCTAGCAGTCATTAGAGTATCAGTAGACTGTCTACTAACTTCTGACACTTTATGAGTCCACAACACGATACATACTGACTATCAGAAACTTATTCTACTAATCCTAAACCTACCCTAACCGTCTATCCTGAGAGTTAGTAGACCTTTAGTTGACATGCAATTACTTATAGTTGGTAAAATTGTCTAAAGTGGACTATCAAAATAAAGCGTAACTAAATATATATTTTTATGTCACCATGTGCATTTTACTGAAAATCTCCAGTTCATTACCATGAGAGTTTCTGACTTAGTAACAGTTACCTAGGGGGGTGGGGCTTAGTAAAGGCTCCTCCTAATGTGGTGGTTTGTGTTTAAATCTCAACCTGGTGAAGAGTCGGTCATCTAGCAGCTTCCACTAAAGACATGCGGTCATGCACGAGTGTGTTATTTTCACCGCTCGGTCTGAATGCTAAGGTCAGCGTTCATTGACTGAAACCTCACAGGTCTGGAGTTTATATAGCGAGGCTATTCATAGTATGTGACCTTCAGAGTGGAAAGACTAGCATGTGAAGGACAGATGAAACGCTCTCACACTGTGAAGGAAGTCTGGCTTCATGTTTCAGCTCAGCTGAGGCTAGACGGCCTTCCACTGCTCCGTAATTAAACACAACCGAAGACAGTGCGCACTCTCACCTCGCCAGGCTCCTCAGCTGCACTTCATAAAGTACAGAAACAATTTAGAATAGGGACCACATACTCACTATTAACTACAACCTTTCCCTCAATAAATTCTTAATGGGCTACGTACAGTATTAACAGTTAGTAAGGTAGTTGTTAAGTCATTAATATGTGTATAATAAATAGCAAAAAATTCTAATAACATACATGCTAATAAACAAGTAGTTTAGCGATCCTAAAATAAAGTGTTACCTAAATTACTTACATTTGATTTGTGTTTTTTATGTTTGCATTCTGGTTTGTATATTGTTAATAAAAAATAATAATAAAGTACTAACATCTCATTTAAAAACTATTAGCTTATAGTTAATTCACAGTTTATAAAATGTATAGTTAATATATTAATATGCGCTATGTAACAAAGCCTCAGAGTCTTTTGGATCCATTTGCATGGCTTTATTTCAAAGAACAATCAGGCAGTAGGTACAATCACTCGGTGTATGGCCCTTTCCAAGTGGGTGTGAGCTGATTCCAGGTAGCCTCACTCTTGTGGAGCCAGGTGTTGACGGTGGGGAGATAGGTAGGTTCGCCGGACCAGGGGAAAAGGTGCAGTTGGAAGCCCAGCACACACTGAAACGGTGTTAGGTTGGTTGCAGGTTTACGTAATGAGATCTGGGCATACTCTGCCCAGAGGAGGTAGTCAATCCAATCATGTTGATTATGGTAACAGTATCGAAGGAAGGAGGAAGCTTGGAGGAAGCGTGTTAGCTCCTGGTTCATTCTCTCGGCCTGGCCATTGGATTGAAGATGATACTCGAAAGCTAGGCTTACATTTATATTATGTTACGCTGTGTGCAGAAGGCCTTCCAGACCTGAGATGTGAACTGGGGACCCCGATCTGAGATGATGTCCCCAGGCAGTGGGAAGCTTCTGCAATGGAACCAGATGGCTTGCTTTGGAGAATCTGTTGGTTATGGTCAAGATTGTGGTGTATTGGTTAGATGGAGGGAAGTCTGTACTATATCAACTACTATATGGGACCAGGGTCTCTGTGGAACGGGGAGTGGTTGCAGCAACCCAGCGGGTCTAAGATGAGAAGATTTGGTTATGTTACAGGTGATGCAATTCTTGACGAAAGTAGTTGTCTCTGGGATCATGGCTGGCCACCAGTAACGATTAGACACCAATTCGATAGTAGCCTGTATTCCTGGATTCACTGGAGGAGACGTACACGAAGACGTAAACGTAGGTTCGTTCTGGTGGGCTGGTGGTGGATCTTCCCTTTGAGCCCCCGTAATCTCTGCCGTGATATCCCAGAGGACATGGTAGGTGGTATGACAGGAGCAGGCTGTGAATCTTGTTGGGGTTGATAAAATTGTTGTGATAAGGCGTCCGAGCCTGGGCGGTAGGTGATTTGGAAGTCAAATCGAGCAAAGAAAAGACACCAACTGGCCTGGCGTGAGTTAAGGCGTTTGGCAGTTCTGAGATATTCGAGGTTGTGATGATCCGTAAGCACCAAGAAGGGTGTGGCTGCCCCCTCAAGTCCATCGGAGCTTGGAGAATATCATGTTGTGACTTCAAAACAATATTAATATGCTGGGAGATTTGAAAATGGGTACTTTTGAACATTATCATCACACATATCCAGTTTCATATCTCTGTGTTTTTATAAACTGTAGGGTTTATTCCGTAGCTCACGTAGTACAAAGGTGTATTTGAGAGGAGAGGCGCTCCAGTTCAATCCTGTGTAACTACTCTTTAACAAAATAGTTTAGATCTGTGTAAAAGGAACAATATGTCCTCCAACTAATACGCCCGTATGGGTTGTTTCTACAGTAGTTGTGAAATACGACCCTTCAGAGCGTGTACTATCGGTATCGGTGCCCCTATCGGCAACAGAACATTTGCATATTAATGTTTTGTACTATTTTATGATCAGTGTAACGACAGATGCTATATGACGCTATATGAAGCAGGCTAACCTACATCAATATAATAAAATTGTGCCAGGGTTCACATACTGAACATGTGTTTTAGTGCCATTTAGAGGACACTTCTCTTTGAAACTACAGTGAAACGTGCAGTAACATACATAAAAAGGTTTTTAGGATTTAGTGTATGGCTCCTGTTATGTGGATCAGTAGCATACAGTACTCTACAGTATGTCAAAATATCCCCACTACAGCAATACGTGGGGAAATATTTCATTTAAGACTCTCTATAACTGAAGCAGAGATTATTTTCAGTCCACAGTGACATGTTGATTAAAGTCTCAATGTAACTGCCTAAAAATATATATAACACTTCCATTTGTTAACATTAGTTAACTAGTCAGCTGCATGGGGATGACAGTTAAACCCAATAGAGAGAGCAAAATGCTGAAAGAAAAAACCTGATCTAATCTGATGTTGACAGAATGTTTACCCACACTTCCAAAGGCCACCTAACCTAACCCAGAAAAACTTGTCATATTGACATCATATCTACAGGTTCTGATTATCATGGGTTCCCAAGAAATGCATGAAATGATGAAATGAATACTAAAGTGAATGCAATTCATATAACTTTGAATGCATAAATGAATAAAGCCAAAGCAAGCTTCATTGTTCTGCCTGCCTTTGTAACGTTTGCACCCATTCACAGCATGTATTTTCATCACGACACAGATGATATCTGCTCCTCAGGATCCTCTAGCGTTCTGATCAGCATCTTTCTAGCAGACTGAGAAGAGCTTTGAGCCGCAGACTTTATACACTCAATGAAAACAGAAGAAAGATACATTTTTGAGAAAGGGTGAATGATGTGATTTTTAGATGTGGGTGTGATCTGAAGTGGCATGCCAGTCATCTACTGTACCTGAAAGAGCACTGACGCACATGTCCAGATGTGTCCGGTCAGAGCAGACACTGAGATCCAGAGCAGGTAAGATCCAGACGTGACGGCAGACGGGAGATATGATGAGTCTCTAAGACACTGACTCATGTCCCTCATCATCTCACACACACATCGTCAGCTGATCATCACACACACGTACACACAGGAGTGTATTGTAAAGAAGTAATAATGCTTTGCGACAGTACTTAAGTATTTTCCTTGAGTTTTTCTATTTCAGCAAACATTTCCTAATTAAAATGTATACTTTTACTCGAAGCATATTCGTTACTTACTACAAAATAGTAGTAATAGAAATAGAGTAGGGAAAGCAGGTTTGATGAATTAGTGTCTGGCGTTTGCAAGTTAAGACTCCTAAAAAACACCTTTGCTCGTGTAAACAAGTGCGCACACAACCAAGGATGATTTCATTTTTCACTCAAGTCGGGTCTGGGGTGTGCGATACAGCATCGTCTGCAATAATAAGGTAAGTGCTGTTGTAATGACTGCGATCTGACATTATTGAGTAGGCTATATGGAACAGAGCCCAGCAGGTAGGTGCTGTGCAGGTAAACCTCACTCCCTGATCTCATGGACCTGGTTTGAGAATCGCTAAGGACAAGAAGGAGTTGTGGTGGGGCAGACCCCCAGGGTCAATTTTGGCTCAATTTTGCCAACGAAATCAGCTTTTTGAAAGAATCAGTTGAATAAATGATTCAGTGATTCACTCATTAACACAGACGAATGCTTTGTTTCTGAATGAATGAGTTGAAGCTCAATGACTCAGTCATTAACAGTCACTTGCTTTCACCTACTGGTTTTAATTTCACGTTTCGACAAGGTTAAAAACTAAACATGGGCCTATTATTATGCATCTGTAACAGCAGCTTAAATGATTCTATGTTGCTTCTGAGATATTTAAACTGCGTAAATACATCTAAATGCTTTTTCAGATGCAGGAATGATGTCTTGTGTTGGAATAAAAGACATTAAGCACCGGATCAAGTGCTCCGTGCTTCTTTTTCTAAAGAGTTAAAACTGAACACAGTCTTGCTACTCAAGCTGTATGAATATTTTTTATACTTCTTTTACATTTTAATTGTACTAAATACTCAAGTACATTTAAAATTTTACTTAAAAATACTTTTCATATACTTAAGTACAATAAATATCACATACTTTACGACTTTTAATATTAATATTCTACACTTCAACTTGTGTGTATGGTGTATGTATGTATGGAGTCTGGCTTTCAGGTACTTCATGCACCACTGCACACACACACATATGTTTTAACCTCAAGAAGCCAGGATCAGACGTTCTGTCAGAGATCTCAGCATGAGCTCAAAGGTTTCTCATCATTATTAGTGGAGAGGGTTTACATCACTATTGCTCACACTCGAGGTGCGGTCTTAACCCTTGTCTGCTGTCTACAGAGTGTGTTTTCACAGCAGTGCCATAGAACAACCATTTATTTCCATTAAGAACCTTTTCCAGTAACAAAGATTGTCTATCGTAGTGTAATGAACATTTTAATAATCTTTAAAAAACATTTTTTTGCTACAAAGAAACTTTTGTAATTTGTATGGAAGTCTGTTTCAAGTATGGGATAAAAAAATTAAAAGGAGTATACAAATAAATATATATACAGGGCCTTGCAAAAGTAATTTTCTTTCACCTTTAGTTGTGCTGCCTTATATTAAACTGCTTTAAATGACCTTTTTCCCACATCAATCTCCACTCCATACACCATAACTGTACTGCAAAACACAGGTTTTTAACATCTTTACAAATTCATTAAAAATAAAATACTAAAATGATTTCATTGCATAATTATTCATACCCTTATCTGTTATCAGACACATTCTAAAATAAATAAAGATGAATCTATAAAACTATCCCCTTTTTTTGTCGCTTGATTAACAGACATCACAGCAGCTGGTTATTAGAGGTTATTTTGACTGTTATTTCTTTAAGACCTGCCGCTGCTGAATGTGACACAAATTCTATTTAACTCTTTTGACCTTTTCTGACCCACTTCAGGTCAGGCGTGTTAGATGAGTGAACCAGCGCTGGGCTGCTCCAGAACATTTCAAACACATATGTCTCAAAGAAAATATATAACTTGCTTGCACAGTTTGAAGGCAGTTTTAATTGTCTTTTTGGAAGCTTCATGACGTAACTGACCACGATGTTGCGCGCACATAGTTTATTTGGTGCTTTGAAATGAAAGAATACAGCCTACAGCGTACTCTGGTGTCTTTGTGCATGGGTTAGAAGAGCGCATGCTGCAAGCACGGTACCGTTTGCCTGGCGCTGAAGTTAGGTGGCTGAAATGTCTCCCATGTGATGTGGTCGTAAAGACGTCCTGCGACTGAATAAATGCACTTCTTGTCAAGAGAAACAGTGACAGAAGCAGCAGTTGTGAGTGGGGTGACCAATCCTAGCCACACCTCTGCGTCAATTGCGCTAAATATTTAAAATGCATTTAACTGAAAAAATTAATCGTATGCGTTAACACACTAATTTTAACTTCACTAATTCTAATATAATTATACTATAATATAATATTTTGTACATGTAACATATAGTTTTATTACATGACATTACAAAAAAATGGCATAGCTTTATTAATTTCATCAATTTTACAGACGCTGCACCTCTTTAGGTTTTGGCTGTATTTACTGACACACCCACAACTCGGAACCTCTGGGCTTAAAGAAAATGTAGATTTTCCCACGCGTAACAAAGACTTAAATGCGATGTATCTGACATGATTTGAATGCACCATTAGCACAGTTGCAGTACAAGCTAAAAACACTGATGTAATCTAGTTGTGTATGTAACAGGTGCTGTATTATATATATTAATTTATAATAATTCGGAGACCTGGGTTCGAGGCCCGCTCGGAGCAGGGACGAGTTGTGCCGGTAGCGGTAGCGGGGTTGCACTTACATACATCGGATGGCATGATTGGGATTCTCGTTACAGGGATGGAAACAGTCCAGTCCATTGTCCAGATAATTACTGGTAAGCCCTGTATAATCAGAGCTGAGCGAGCAGCTGCTACACCGGACCACTGCAGATCTCTGATATAGACACCCTGAATAACTAACTCACCTGCACGAGGTGTTCAGACTTTATTCTGCTGTGATGAAGAGATGTTTAGCGTGATCAAAGGTTGTATTCGCAAGCCGTTCTTCCTTCATGTGTATTAATAGAAGCAGCAGCGGTGACAGGGTCAGTCTCTCCTGTAATGTGACATCTGTTACAAACACACAAGGCCTCACTGGGGACAACATGGGAGATACAAAAGACTATTGAAATGAAGCATTTTGACGCTGTCAGTTCAGTAATAGCTATGCTGCGACAAAGAAAGCTCAGACCCTTTCAAATTAGCCTAAGTTAGACTAAACGGAAATAATTCTCAACTTCCTGTGGTCCAGAACAGGTTTTAAAGGCATGAATATGATGATCCACTTTGTAAAATATGAAGACTCTTGTATTTTGTGCCAAAGTCATCAACATTAACTATTTTGTATATGACTTTGTACTAAATAACTGTACAAAGTTCAGTTTTCTGAAGTACTCAGAAACTCAACATTGGGTGATGCCCATGGGCTCCAGACTATAGTCATTGACCGCAAATGATTTTCATTCACGTATGTGCTAATATTTACAATTTTCTCACATTGTGGATGTGCTTTGCTTAAAAATGCTGTAACCTCTGAATGGTAAATGTGATATGTTTGAGCAACCTCTTTTTTTTTCTAATTCATTGTAGTGGTGTATAAAGGCAACAGCACAAAAATTCAGCCAGTGTATTTATTTTAAAAACAATAAATATCACTGAAGATCATGCGGCTCGTCCTCAGTGAATGTGTTCAAACTCCTGAGGACTAAAATAGCAGCTGCATTAAAATTCAAGATGTCAAGCTGCTATTTCCTGATGGGGTTTAGGTTTCTGAAACAGAGCTCTGCTCTCGTGTCCGGCCGAGACCTGCGGTCTGTCTGAAAGCCTTCTGGAGGACCACATTTCTAATGTCTCACTGCTTAAAGCAATAGTTCAGACAAAATATGCAGAAAATGTAGATCCAAGATGTAGATTAGTGCGTCTCTGCATCAATGGATGCTCTGCCGTCAGAATGAAAGTCTGATAAAAACATTACAATAATCCACAGCCCTCCAGTCATCAGTTAACATCTGAATAAGACAAACGCCAAAACAAATCTAGCACTGAGACATTTTTAAACTAAAATATGAGTCCATGATCCATAATAACGTCCTCCAGTGAAAAGTGTTCTGGTCTGAATCAGGAGAGAAATCTGCACAGATCAATGAGCATGAGCTAGTGAGAGAGAGTGCTGTTAAACAGGAACACACTGTCCCGGTCTTCAGTTTAATTACGGTTCAGAACGTCCCCTTCATGCACAAATGCTGCTCTCTTCATGAGCTTTATAAATTACTCATACATTATTCATCTGTGCAGCACTGTAAGGCTGAATGGACCACATGTCCATGAATCAAAAATAAGCCAAACACAGAAGGAGAGTAAAACATCTATATATAATATATATATATTATGGGTGGCATGGTACAAATATGTCACAATTCAGTATCGACCTCACCCCCCGGGTCACGGTTCAGCAACTTCGGATGGCACAGGACAAAGAACAAGAAATCTACTAATGCTCGGTTTTCGTGACGGTTCAGTACAGGCCCGGATTGGCTAATCAGGATGACCGGGAGAATTCCCGGTGGGCCGGCCCATTTTTTGACCGCGACGAGGGCCTGTGTCAGCTGCCTGCACTCATTGGCACTTTTTATTTATTTAATTTTTTTATTTACCATCGCCTCACACTTATTCATTCTTATTCACTTCTTATTCTTCATTCATTATTTTACCACAGCTCCACTCTTTTTATTTATTTTCTCACAGCCCCGCGAGCAGAATGCAGCCTGCAGGTTAATGATGACGTAATTATCATTCGACTCCCCAGACAGCGGCACCTTGCTCAACTGCAAAATCAGTTAAGAGATATGCGAGAGATGAAAAAATGGATAATAAAAAGCACAAAGGTGGCGCTGAAAAGGCCAGAATTAAAAAAAGAAAAAAGAAAGCTCTAGAAA
>JAUMHR010000060.1:643929-663944 GCA_032361145.1 Enteromius fasciolatus | reverse complement strand
TGACCAATCAGCTTCAAGAAAAATGACACATCTCTGATGCAATAAAGCCACTCCTCCAGTTTCTCTTACTCCAAATTTAAAAAACTCACATTTTTAGAGAGGATTAGAGATTTTTTATAAAATTATTTCAGATTATTTATGGAATTATTATCTCTTTAATCCATTACAAATGCCAGCTTAGTTTGATAGTAATTATTAAGCTTTAAATTAATATAAACATATAGATAATATACAATGTAAATACGTTTTAGAATCAATAGCTGTAATACATTTTTAAGTGTTTTACCTACAGTGTTTTAGTGGTATGAACTCTATGAAGTAACTTTACAACTTGCACTTAGATGTTTTCCTCTTTCATCGATAGATCATTTCATCTTGCTGTGTAAATGTTTAAATTCTTCATATTGCTCAATCTTTGAATCTCTGGTAGCGAATCGCACCGACTCTCTGTAAAGGCTTGCGATTGGCTGCTCATTACTGATGTCACACTTTCATGTGCTCCATTAACTCTGAAAAAGAAAGTTGATGATCAGCTTCAAGGTTTGGTTTTGTCAACTCAAAACTAATCCTGTAACCCTGAACTTGTTCAGCCACCATCATTGCTCCAGGCCGCAGAACCTGATTTAGCTGAGTTCGGCGTGTCCCCGGGTCAACATCTTTGAACAACATTAACCAATCAGATTTAAAGAAGCAGTTTATAGTGTGAAGTTCAGGCTTACAGTCAGTGTTTAGTGCTTGTACATCATCTATCATTTCCCCTGATTTTAGGCATTGCTCATGGGTAGGGTTAGGTTTAGCTGTAGAGATTTGGTCAAAACTAAAATTTTGGAAGAAAATGTTGTTCCAGGGTCAACAAACTATGTTAACCCAGGAACACACCTAACTCAGCAAAATCAGGACGTGCGCTACAGGCCCCAGCTCTTCTGTATATGTGTGCCTTTCTTATGCCGTAAACTTGCTCGGTAACACACCCGGTGCAACATTACGCACCACCAGTACGAGTCTTGTCATGGAAAAAGAGCTCAAAGACTTATAGTACCAAGATTAAATGACACAGTTGCTGAAGCAAATGTATTTTAATATCCTGCTTGTTAAAACTGTTAGCTAGATTTAGGGTCGTATGATCTATGTTAATGTACATAGATGCTACGTTGCCTTCCAGTGCGACAGATTTTCATTTCTGAATTGCCACAATATGTTTAACAAACAATATCATTAAATGTTGCCAGTCACATTTCAGACAACAGTGAACACACTTTTGGTGACACTCTTTGGATGTTTTATGTTAAAAGTGTTGCAAAATGCTTGGGTTGTTTTGGCCATTTGTTTTAAACAAGGCAATAAGGTGATTCTCTAGTTGTTCTTTACTAGTTGTTGCATATATGCCTGATTTCCTTCAGCAGAGGCACCCATCCAACACAATCTGATGAAGATACATGAAACTGTGCCACTGGTATAGGATCGTTCGTTAGCATACAGAATGCATTAGTTAACCCACATCGTCCTTACATCTGGCTGGCACCTGAACTTCCCACACCTGTTACCAGACATTAGCTTCTCACGCTAGGTTATTTACAGGCCGCAGAATACGATGCGGCTGCCAGTGCATGTAGTGTTCAAACGTGTTAGACTTCACAGCTTTGTCGGGAAGTCTGGGTTGTCGCGTCATCATGTCTGTATGGATGGAGGTCAGGGGTCATGCGTCTTGCACTGTCAGCGGCCCACGGGAGCTCAGCTGTTCTTCAGGGACTCCTGGACGTCGCTCTAAATCTGGCCAATTAACACCTGTCGGGCAGCTGCTGCCAGCACGAGTCTTAATGGTGCATTGAGGTGGTACAGCTCGACGTGCTGAAGACACTGCTGGGCTATTGATAGTGTCCCAGTACACAACACCGCCTGAAACACACTCAGAGCTGGGTTTACATCCCAGAGTCACACTGAGCAACAATAATCACATCAGAGACACTCAAATAGTAATCTAAAGGAAACTTATTACTACTTAACTGATAGTATCCATACTGCAGGAGGGAAACTAAATGATGCTTCCCATGTGCCCATGTGTTGCATTGTTATGCAAATGACAAATATATCAGCGCCCCACATGCTCTGAGAATCATATATTCTGTGTCAGTGACTCACAGAATCTACAGCGGCTCGTGTCAAGCAGATCTGGCCTGATTCCAGCATTCAGTGTTTGCCTGGGATCCGCTCCTTTCTGCTTCGGAGAATAAGGAAACAAAGCTCTATAAACAAGGAGACAGGTCTCGGTCAGGAAGCCTGAGATGTTTCGCTGACCTCTAGCAGTTCCTGGTTTCAGGATGTCAGCAGCAGATTCTAGTTAAACAGCTCAGTTTATGACAAACTCACACACACTTACCAACCTATCCTCAGTTATTTAACCTTTGTGTACTTCTTGTTGCACAGCTTCAACTTCGGAGCATTTCTCCTCATTAAAATTACACAATACCCTTCAGCTTTAATTAGCACTGCTTTCCTTTGGTTTACTAGTGTGGTGTGAATGAGACGGTGAAGGTGTCGTCGTAGGAAGATGTTTAACAAGCTAGTGTCTTTTACACTTACTAACCTATTAGATATGAATCATTGGTAGTATATAGTAAGCGTGTCTTTGCTAATGCTGCAGTGCTTGCAACAGCCTTGAGTGAGTTTGTTTTCAGGAGGTTTTTTTTTGCATTTACCTGAAACCTGAAAATGAGAGCGTAAAGCAGAAGCCTCTACCACTGGGTTGTGTTTTCTTGATAAACACACAGCAGGTCCATCTACGAGTACTGGTGTTAACACCTCCGGTTTACAATGAACAGAAAACACACCGTGTCAGCTAAAGTTCACACTTACCTTCTGAACACAGGACACTTGCAAGAGTCGATGTAGGAAATACAACGGAGCAGTGAAAAACATTCAAACATAAACAACCATGGGAAATTTGACATTACACTCAGAGCAGGAATGGACAAATGTGGTCCTCCTGGAAGGACACTGTCCCACAGAGTTTAGTTTCCAGACCCAATCAAATACATGAGAACCATCTCATTGTCTTCAGGATTACTAGGAGGATGCAGGAAGGTGGGTTTTCTCAAGGTTGGACCTAAACTCTACAGGACAGAGTTTGCCCATCCCTGTCTAGAGACAGGACCAAACAGTTCAGGTCAGCCTTTCCTATTCTAGGGCAAACACTTCGGATCTCCGTCCTGGAAGACTGCAACTCTCCGTCTGTTCACACAGAATGTGTCATTGCATCTAAAAAAGATGAGATGAGATGCAGCACTCAGGAACGGTTTTTAAGCACAGAACACCCATAGACATGTGTAGACATCCCATTGGACACCTCCAGACATGCGGATGTGGAACGGTGAGCTTGACGTCATTCACCATACTGTAGATTCACAGAGCCGTGCAGGATTGTGGCAGCTTTCGAATATTCAGTGATTACAGTAACGATTGACGTCAAGACAGCTACAATATGGCCGACGGCTTATGTATGGCAGCCCATAAAAAGTCGCTTAGGAGGCATCTGCGTATATACATCTGAGAACACCACCTCCGCCATGCTGGCCTCAAATAAAACAGTTTCCATGCCTACTTGAAACTGCCTTGCCTCTGGGGTCTTCTGACTTGTCCACTGTTTAGGAGCAGTGCTTTGTGTGCTTGTGTTTAAAACCTATTAAGCGTCTGTGCCTATTTTCATGGTGAGAAATATTGTGGCTGAATTATGACAAAATGTCAAAAACTATTGACATTTTCATCAACGAATAAAAACGAGAGGAAAAGGTTATGGAGGGACGATTGGGAAGAGTTTATTTCAGAACGAATGTGCTGCGTGGTTCGGAGGTTAGATGTGTACATGAACTGTATTTATCTATACACTTGACTCGTCTCATAAAACGTTAAAAAATCTCAATATGTGGGATTAAGAGAAGAGCAGGCATATGGATATGTTTAGAGATGGAGGAGAGCTCAGATCAGTCTGGTTTCTGAGCGCCGACACTGAAGCACACACAGCACGTCTCACACAGCGCGAGTACGTTACTCTTGAATGGAGAATTACACACACAATGATTTCAAATTGTCCGTTTTGACTAGCATTCAAGTAAACCGAGTCGACTACGTGAATGTAAACGGTAGGGAACACGTGTCAGTACATTGCATTCGGTTTTAAAGGGACCGCAGCCTAATTTAGTTGTTATTGTCAAAGTCATGTTAATCAAGCAACAAAAGTAAAATCACTCAGAGCCCCTGAATCACGTTGTACTTAGCAGTTCTAAAGATTAATATTAATTTATTTATATTAAAAAATATTTCTGCTTGAAAGAATGAATAATATGGTAAACAATAAAGAATACATAATTAGCCTATATAACAATTGGTATTTCATTGAAAAGGAGGCCATGTTCTTGACCTTAATGAGAAGTGGTTATATTAAATTTTAACATAATAGCATGCCGTGTGTCACCACAGTTAAATCAGTGTGTATTATGATCAAATCTTAATGTCAAACATATTGAATTTGGACATTTTAGAGAAATGCTTAATAGATGAATTACACTAACTAAACACGTTGGCTTTTAGCTGACTAATATTGCTGTAGATTTAGTCGACTAAAACTAAAAACAATTCAGATGACTAAAACTAAATGACATTTTAGTCAAAAATCTAGACTAGATTAAAATTTGCTGTCAAAATTAACACTAGCTTTTACAACCTATTTCTGCTAAAACCTCCAAAGCTATTACGCTTAACTGTTTAAAATCTCTTCAAAAGAGTTAAAGTGAATAAAGTTTTCCCACAGAGCTAAAACCAGCACAGTCTAATAAAACACGTTTAATGGAGAATGGGTTTCACCTAGAATTAAAATATTATTCAAACCCGTGCAAGACGCTGCAAAAAGTGCCACAGTCTTACACACCCATGTAATGTTCAACCCAGCCATCCCATTACAGTCATCTGCTCTGAACGCTGAAACACCAAGCCGGCATCAATGCCCTTACACAACCTTATTCTGTGAAGCATCCTGTCGGACATAAAACCTGAATGAATTCTGCATGAACACATTCAAACTGGAATTGAAATCACTAACTGGTCTCACTTTCACATGTTCATGAAAGCAGCTTTGGTGTCACGGTCATTGTTAAGGCTCAAAGTCACAGTTGACTTTTCTCTTGGATGTTGAGCTCTTGTTTCTGCCTCTCGTTCAGGAGTTCAGCTAATCAAGGTTTGGGGACGAATAGAAACTCCCAGGCAGGTATGAACAGGATCAGACATGCCTGCTGTAGAACATGAGCATCAACTCTTTCTGCTGTCTTTCACAGCTCCGCTACTGCGACGATCTTCACACTGACTGACAGCGTCTGCTAAACTTCCCAACATCCTGTTCCTGGCTTACAAGAATCTGTTCCCTCAAACGTGATCAAGGCGTTCATCCCAGACACTTCTCGTCAGCTAGCGCTCCACATGCGGTTAAAGTTTAAAGCAATGACCTAAGACACGAATGCTTTCATGCACTAACAGACCGAACACATTTATATGTGTACGCACGTCTTGCATTGTCTATTACCCGAGTGTGCTGGAGAGACACCCAAAGTACAGACTGCAGTATGTTGAGCTAATATCAAATTCACTTTCTTAGTTTGAAAAATTAATTCATCTGGCAGACAAACTCCAACTCAGTGTCTTAAAGACAAGAAATAAAGCGGCAATCAAAGTGGTTATTATGTAAAGTCGCTTTGAAGCAATCTGTATGGTTTAGCGCTACACAAACAAACATGACTTCGGGTTACAAAGAGGAAGCAGAGCGGTGATAGTTTCAGCAATCGGATGTGGTGTCATCACATGCTTCAGAAACCTTCTGTATCTGAAATTAACCACAAGGCAACAGGAAACCGATCCCTAGAGCGGGCGGGCGGAGGAAGTCTCACCTCATGTAGGACTTGTGTTACAGAAAAACACCCGTGGGGTGCCGGTTTCCAGGAAAAGTCCCAAGTCATGAAATAAAGCGGGAATCGGAGCATTTGGAGAGTGCTTCCGTCTGAGCCCTGGTCATCTTTTTATAGCACACTTGAAGGGTGTTATGGGAAGAGACTGACAGCACATGAGAAATGGACAGTGTAATACAATAGCAGAAGGAACACACCAAACCAGATAGATAACCAAAAAATAATTCAATATTTATTTGCAGTACAAACAAGTCTTGTATTGGTTTTCATATACTATACAATACATAGGGACAATTTTATATCCTTCATAAACCAGAAAATTGAACTGCCCGGTTACCAAGCCCAGTATTATACACACAAGATAGATTGTATCTTTTAAAAAATGTATACAGCACATATAAAACAGCTCTTTGACATTTGAAGCTGTAACACGATGCCGACGCATTGTCAAATAAAAATCCCTGAAAAATTCCTCGGTGAGGTAAGATATACAGTTCCTTATTCGCTCGTCTAGTTCCTGTGTGTCGTTCGCTTTCGTTCCTACTGTTATTAATCGCAGAACCGTTGTGTAGCTACAAGAAACGTCCGCAGAAAGCCTTGTTCCTGTGTTCTGGCAATATACGAACAGAGAAAAACACCAACGGTTTCTCCTTCCCGTGGTTACAGATACAAACATTCCCCCACAAGAAGCAGCTCGAAATCAAGATGTACACGTAAATAAAGAAGCCGTGAAATGAAGCGCATTTCCGTCCCGGGGTGATACGAGAACGCCGCGTTGTTATTGTGACTGGGTCGTTTCAAGCGCGAGAAACAGTCATCCGCATGATACACATTAAGGGGACGACCCTTGCATATCTGCACAAGATGAGTATTACATAGATTATATATATATATCAGGATATAAGAAAAGGCCACAGGAATCAGTATATAGCACATATTTTGTATATTAAGGAAATCCGTGGGTTAAATCGAATTGGACGAAACACGAGCGAGCACCCAGATGCGCCGCTCTGGACACCCCGGGCCAAAAGCTGCCTCCGTTTCAAGCTATATCTCTAGTATCAAAAGTAGAGGAGTCAAAAACCCGAGGCCGTTTTCTAGAAAATACTGCAAAGGGTTGTTGAGTATATTGCAGAGTAACAAATACAACCTTGACTTTCCTGTTAAAGACCATTAGTCGTCTATTATTATTATTACTACGTATTGGTTTCGTTAAAAATGATCAAACGTCTTGGTAATACAATGATTTCTAAAGTGAGATACAAAGAGAGTATTGAACAGTCAGAGTAGGAAAGAATTAAAAAGGTTATATAAGGCCAGCTTAAAGCAACCCTGTTAACTCAAGCACTCGTCCGCTCAGGCCCAGTCGCTCGTTCCTGCGGTCAGGAACGCCCTCGCTACACACTGTTTGCCGCCCGGGAGCAGCAAGAGTAGTTAAAAAAACAGTCCTCAACATTCGGTGACGTGCCACGCCTCGAGAGGATCGCATGCCCAAATACATTGAGTGAATAGATATACTCTTACGTAGAAATTAATACAATATATTCATACTGTAATGAGAATCGCCAAGGCCAGAAGGTGAGCGAGCCCGGAAGTCGGGACACAAACGTGGATCTGTCGATCTCGCGGTTAAGGAACAATGAGCTTTAAGTGCGCGCGTCGCCCCACGCAGCTGTGGAGCCTCGTCACAGCCTAGGACAGGCAGCTCCTCTGAATGTCTCTTTCTGTGTGTGTTGGAGTACCGCTTTTAAGTGCCAAGAAGAGAAAGGCTTTGCCACTGTGCAAAACGCATTAGGTCATTGCAAACGTCGAGCGGGCGCGCGAGAGAAAATAAAGAGGGGGAGGGCTCACAATGTTTGTTTGTGTCGCCAACACCGTCACTACTTTGGACGACATGGTTCTGCGCCGAGGAAAGAGACGAAGATATAGACACATGTGTGTGGCGCACCTCTCAACAACGAATCCGACCCTGCGCTCTCCACCAGGTGGAGACCAGAGGGCATCTTGCTTCTCTTCCAGCCAAGAGCTGTGCAAAAGTCTCACGTTTCTATCAAACCGTGAGAGGAGGGGGAAAAAAAATTAAATAAAAAAACAAACGAGAACAGTCTGTTCCATGAAGGCAAGAAAAGCTGCATTAAATCCCCCGGAGGGCTTGAGAGGGGCCCGTGTGCTTCACCACCCTCCGTCCCTCCCTCTGCCACGGCTGCTGCTGCTGCTGGCCTGTCCTCCAGGACAAAAACTCCCCTGGAGATGGGAGATAAACATTCAAAGGGTGGCTGCTCCCACCCAGCATCCTCTGCTGGCCTTCATGTGGACTCCAGCGTGTCCAGCTGGAACATGTTGTGATTGGTGGGCGTGGTGAAGAAGAGCTGGTCGTTGGGCGTCGAGCGGTTGTCGCAGGGACTGTTCAGCCCCAGTGTCCTCTCGAAGTCCAAAAGCTGCCCCATGAAGTTGAAGTTGGGCGAGATGTTGGACTTCTTGCGCTTGACAAAGTCGTAGGCGTCGTTGAGCGACAGGTTGAGCTTCTGCATCAGGTACGCCACCGTGACCGTGACCGAGCGACTGATGCCCGCTAGGCAGTGCACCAAGATGCCACACTTTTTGGAACGAGCTTCATCTGAGGAACAGAAGAACACAAACAGATGAGCCTCGAGGGACAGCCCAGCCAGATCTCACACACACACACACACACACAACACAAAGACCTCAGAATCAGTTAGGAGCGTGAAAATGTTTTTTGACAAACCACAGAGAAATACACAGGCCTGTTCACAGCAGAAATTCAAATGTGCTTTATTAATTTGAATGAATGTTCATTAGTGTGCATGGCGTTTTATAATGGCTTTCCCATGGGACTGTAACGAGACGAGCCTCAGTGCTATCCATTTTCTCTGGATGTATTTTCCTCATTCATTCCTCTCGAAGGGCATTTAGAAGTAAAACAAACTCTGATTTGAAGCAATAAAGTTTTGTAAATTGGACAAAGTTAATAAAGAAATCGACAGGTTTGAATGAGCCTGCTTTAATGAGGGTGGGAAACCCTACAATACCAAGCATTACAGATTAAAAAAATCAATATCTCGACTGTATAGACTAAAAACGCATTAATTTAATAGGGTAAGTAGTTTTACTTCCCGAAATCGACTACTGAATTCATGTTTTCGAGCACATGCCCGGAGATGCTGCGGTTACATAAAAATACAACTCAGTGGTGCTTAACAAAATGCTTTGTTCACGAGCAGCACAGGAAGAATCGTGATGTCATTACAGGCCTGTGAACTGCCTGTGTGTTTTCAGCAACATTATCATCGCCTGACTTTATCAATGAGCATTAATGCTGTGAATACATGATCAAGTTGTGGTTCGATTTGAAAGTGCACATGGGATTCATTTTCATACATGGTGACCATATCGCCTTTAGAGAGCTTTCAGACTGCTTTAACTGCATGTACAAACACAGAGGGCTTCCTGTAGACCAAGCGGTCATGATCTCCTGTTTGGAAAGCAAGCAGTTAAGGCTCATCTTCATACGGCTTCAGTACAGTAGTGTTCAGTGGACTATGATAACGGTTCCTGTCAGCGGAGCCGTGAACGATTCACCCAGACGATGCTTAACAACGTTAAGATAACCAGATCACATGACAAACACGAACCCTCCCTAAAGCTTTCGACTAGGCCTGACCCGTGAACGGGGGAAAAAGTACAGCTATACATTATTTAGAAACAAAGTGCATCTGGTTTTGTGGGGCATGACGTACTACGGAGCCATTAGTGCCAGGCGAGGCAGAGTAAAGTGGCCATTTCCTCTTCTCCGCTCGTGATGGATGTGAACCCTGGAACAATGAGGTCACTTCCCCCAGAAACACTGGCTCCAGCTCCAGTGAGCTCATAAAACACAACGTACGGCGTGCAAAACAACCCGCCACCGAGCACTCCGGCTTTTGCTGCATTTCATCTAAACAGGAAGTTCCTTTCAGCAAAGCTTCCTAACGTTCAGTAGGAAGCCGCGGCACAAATTGACACAAACGTTCACATGAAAAGCGTGTTTATGCAGCAAAAGCGAAAGTGTTCAGTGAGCGAAGAGCAGGGTCCAGCTGCATAAACAGGATGTTGTGATAGTTGATGCACCAGTTTGCCCTTCCGCTCCTCTTGTACCTGCTCACCTCTCCACTGCAGGATAACGCTCGGGGAACTATTCATTCAGATTGATTGATGTATTCCCCGTTTCTGTCATCGATGGGAGTTTTAGTTTCTGGCAATATGGTGGACACGACTGCACAGATAAACCCGACAGAGCTGGACGATGACATCACTGAATCAACGATGAACCGGGTGTTAACTATCGTCCTCTTGCAGTATCGACACACTATTTTCCTGTTTGACCCAATCTAAATAAAGCTGACCCCACACTGAACTCTGTCATCATCAGCTCACTCTCTGCTACCATTCAGTCACGCGGCGAACCCATCAGCTAGATATTTCCCACAGTCTGAATGACAGATAAGATTAATTTAAAGGTAAAGAATGAGCGGCAGGAACCAGAACAACAGGTTCCAGTCAAAAGCACATGTACGTGAGACGCCAGACTATTGTCACGCGAAAACGCCTCCAGTGCCAACGAGAAATGATTCCACTTTTAAACATCAGTGGTGTTCTGGTACAGCTGTACACGGTCTCATTAAAACGCATGTGAGCTCACTGCTTTCTATACGCACTGCACTCTTCCAGCATCCGCAGCTCTTGATGAGATGGAGTACAAACACTGAGCCTCCGAAACGCAGATATAACCTCAGACTAGATGTTTTTAGGAAATGACTTCAGAAAGTGTCAACCGAGACCTGCCGCAGACAGCGCATGTGGCTTCACCGGAAAAACACCAGAGAAACTAAAACCCTTTCCGTCCTTATTCATCTAGAGACCCAAGCTTTTCTTCTTTTTTGATGAATAGGTTTTCTACTCAAAGCAAACGATGAGGTGAAATCCATGCGTGCTTGCTCTGGATTCACGCTTCAGTTTCTCCATTAGCGGTGATGCTCTGTGATCTATGGCCTACATCGATCACTTCTGTACAGCTCACTGAATCAATTATATCCACTTCCTCTGCTGCACCCTTCCAGTAATGTTGTGCCCTTGTTTTACATCACCACAGGAAAGCTTGTCTGACCTGACCCAAGCTCATCTGTCTGGAGATGCCTATCAATGCTGTTCTTCATGTAGAGCGCAGGTGGACAGGTGGAAGTACCAGCCCTGTCTGAATGACCAGGCCAAACGGTGTATCCGTGTTACGTTAGATTATATAGAAGTATTTGTTATCATATGAACTCGTGTGTATTTATATAAAAGGGATATAAAAGAATATTTGTGGTTCAAACATAGATTCTTCATTCATGCCAAAACCATTAAGACATTAAGCAAAGATATTTTGTACATGTTATGCTGTAAATATGTCAACTGGTTAGTAATATGCTTTGCTTTGGGGTGCTTTGATTTTTTTTTTGTATGAAAGTCTATTTAAACTAAAATGGACCTGTATGTCTGGTTTCGTGTTATCGTGTCACATATAGTATGTATTTTGAACTAATTAATGGTTTTGTAGCCCTAGATGTGTGAGTTTGGGGGGAGTCCTGGACTCAAACACGTCCCAAAGTCAATTTCAGACACGCAACGAAAGTAATAAACCACAGTCTGAGCTGTGGAAGTCCAGGAGGCGGAAACTCACCTATGAAAGAAATGGCTTCAGGGAAAAACTGAGATAAGTTTTGGCTCCAGTGATCAGAGATGGGAATCTGCTTGTACTTGAATTCCCCGTCGTGTTCGAACATGTTGGGCAGGTTGGGAGTGACGTTCAGGATGTACTTGATGTTGTACTTGCCCAGAACGTCCAGGTTGGTGGAGTCTTTGGCACAGCCCAGGTAAAGATAAGGTAAGATCTGGACTGGGAATGCTGGTTGGTTACTGGGCAGCGGGCTGCCCTCGGACTCGGTGGCGCTGCCCGGCTCCCGGTCCGACTCGCCGTCGGAGCAGTCGGAGCTGATCCGCAGACCGCCCAGACCCAGGACGGACGCAGGCGGAGAGCTGCTCGGACACGAACAGTCCAGGTTCGTCTCGCAGTGCTCTGGATATTCAGTCTGAAACTTGTTAAATCCTCCTGGAAGAGGCCAGATAAGACACACTCGTTAGCCAACGACCTCCTCAACAAATCACTGTACACTATTGCATTTCTACACAAACCATATACACACATATGCACTACTTATAACACAGAACTATTAGCACATAGTCTGTCCAATGTAATGAGGTTATTAAAATTATTTGTTAAAATAATAATCAGTGTTATTGAATGTTTTATGCACCAAGTATTTTTAAACTTGTTTTTCAGAAGATAACGCTCTTCTGCTCACCAAGCATATACATTTGATCCAAAATACAGCAAAATTATACGTTATATTTACAAAATTACAGAAATCAATACTTCTATGAAGTAAGGATGCATCGAGTTGCTCACAAGCGACGATACAGACGTTTATAAGGTTACAGAAGAGATCTATTTCAGATTAATGCTGCTCTTCTGAACTTTCTACTCAACAAACAGACCGGAATAATTCTCAGCTGTCTTAAAGATTATAACCACGTATGGTTTTTGAACAGCAGCTCATCGTATTAGAACGATTTCTGAATTGTCGCGTGACGCTGAAGACTGGAGCAACGAGGCTGAAAATTCAGAAATTACATTTTACCGTCTCCTCAAATATTAAAGTTATTTTAAATAGTAAAAATAGCTTTTGCTGTGTTTTGGATCTAGGCCTGGTGGGCACAAAAGACTTGACTAGCAGGCAGTGTTAAAAAAATAGCAGCAGCATCTATTTATGACACACTATTGTGTATTGCAGCAGTTATTAGTTACACCAGCTGTGCTGACTAGTTACTACAGAACACAGAACTAGTGAGTTAAGAAATGTTAGCAGTAAACTTGAATGGATGTCATCAACAGCTGGTGTAAAGTGACTGAATAGGTTAAAGAGACACCCAAAAACGTTAATTCGGTCACAATTCCTCTCAAACCCGTATGACTTTCTTCAGTGGGACAAACACACATTCCTCAGCATCTCTTGTTTGGGTTTGAAGGACATATGGGCAAGTAAATTAACTATTTGAGTAAACTACCCCTTTAATATCTGAATCCTCGTTAAAGTCTAGGGAATAGTTATCCGTCACTGCCTAGTACTTCATAATAAACCAGCATAACTGAAAACGTAGCAGTCTTGCCCGTGTCTGTGAAGTAAGAAAGGCACATATTGTGAAGGAAGGAGTGCTGCTCAGAGATGAATGTCGTGAACGATCATGACTGGCTCTCCGGGTCTGTTTTGTGAATGGCGGAGAAAGCCAGAATTACACGGTCAAACGCCATTTCCACGACTAAACTCTCGACGTATGCGTACATCCGCTCGAAATATCACACAGAAAGCGTGTATTTATCGAAAAGAGCAAAACTGCGTCGTGGTTCGGTCCTTTCCGACGTCCATTCATGAATCGCTCGCTTTCCCCGTGAAAGACAACATGGCGGAGCCATTTTAGGAAATTAATTGAAAACATGTTTGTTTCTCTTTCTCCAGAGGCTAGCAGTCGACACACGACAGGAGGGATGAAAACGGCCTATCGGAAGACAATTAGACAAATAAAGCCATTTCACGCATCTAGTGCTGTATCGGTGAAATAGTTGATCTAAATCACGTTAAGTTCAGCGTTTCGCCTCAGCGCTTGTGAACTTTCCTCGCTTCTCAAATCCAAGAAAAAAAAAACGCGAATTTTAACTTTGAGGAGCGGCTCCGGTTTAATCCGTCTCCCTCACACATGGCGGTTTGAGCTCTCGGAAGTTTTGAACCGCAAACCGAACGCGCTGTTACTCCGGACCAGCCGTTCCCGTCCGCGCTGGCGTCGGTTACCGTACCTTCCAGGTAGTAGGCTTTGCAGCCGTCGTCCCTCAGCTTGTGCATGAGGAGCCCCAGCACGGAGCCCTGCCAGTCCGCCGCCGCCGCCGCCTCATCATACAGCAGCACCGTGTCCGTTTTACAGCGCCGCACGAAGCGCTCCTTGTCCTCGGTGTTGGGGATGATGGAGCGGATAGGCAGGTTGCCCTTCTTCAGGCGGCGCAGCATGAGCCCCGGGATGGCCAGGTTGATGGCAGACTCGATGTGCGAGGACTCGTAGAGCTCGTGTGAGCGGCAGTCGAGCAGCAGCAGCGATCCGCCGCCGGACTGCAGCTCCTCCTGCAGCCATTCCGCGCTTTTGCTCGACATCATCGCGCCGCTCCAGACGCTGTTTTTCATGGGGAGAGAGGGCGAGGCTGCGGTGGGAGCGATCAGGCGCTGAGAAGAAGTTCCCCCGCGGGCAAATCCATGCGCGTCGAGAGGTCTGGCTCTGCTGCTTCGGTGCGAGCTTCGCTCCGCTCGGCGTCCATAAGAGGCGGCTGCTGCTGCGGGGAACGCTCCGTCAGAACCGCGCCGAGCGCGCTGGACGCGGGGGAAGAGAGCAGCTCATGATCGCTCGCCTGTTTGTCATCTTCTGACGCCTGTTTGACAGGCTGTAATAAAGTCCCCGCGTCACGCCGGTGGGCGCGGTCTGCGCCGGAGCATTTAAAGGCGCAGCGCCTCTATGTTTTCCCTCGCAAAATTGTTTAACTTTATGCTAACGAACAGTAAATATCAGGAGCGACAACCGATAGGTATCTGTCAGTGACGTTTGGAGTGCAGGAAAGGGATGATTTGACTATAACCACATACATGATGTAGAAAAGAAAGTCTAATAAGTGAGTTTGATTCATGCATTGAAGGTTTCAGTTGTTAATTGTATGCTGTTAGCAGTTGGTTAATGGTTTAATGCAGGAGCAATGAATGCACAACAACACTCTCCAACAACAACATGCTATTTTGATTTCTTTAAAATCGAGTCAAAATAGAATATGTCTTAGTTTTACCGTCAATATAGTTTGTGGTAGCATTCTCTATAGAAATATTTAGACGTGCCAATATCAGCGCGACAGCATTAGGAACGAGTGTCTTCACCGAAAAGAGTTTGTCGATATGCAGTGAAACGTCTCTGGCAGTGTGAACAGAGCTTAATGAAGCTTTCGCTGCAGAAATGCGTTACGATGTGTTTTTTATCACAGCATCAAATCTGCTCTCAACATTACAGCTCGACTGATTTGGGGCGTGTATAATTTAGGGCTCTAAAAACAATGTTTACACTTAGCTTGTGTTTCATCTTCTTTTCACAGCTATTGGTTGTCGCCCAGCATATTTTGCGCAATATTTGCATAAAGTCAAGGCGTGGTTAATGATGTCACGGTCCTGCCCAAGCCGTCAAACTGATGTCATCAGAGACGGCCCATTATTTCATTATTTGGATTAAAGAGTATGAAAGCAATCTCACTTCTGTTGCTTCACTGAAAGTCCAAGCGACCAAACCTTAAGTACTGATAGATACAGGAAAAGCAGTTCAAGTCTGAAGGGGCACGATTGCTTTATATGATGAATAATTGTTTTGAAAACACATATAGTTCATCTTGAATCTTATGCACATTTCTATGACATTTTGTAGTATAAATAGTGCAAGCAGTGTTATGAAAAAAAAATCATTTAAATAGACTCTGATTATATATGACATAATAACCTTCTTCATACACTATACCTGGTTGTGTGATGTGTCATTTGGGCTGCAGTTATAGAGTCCATGTTGCATCAGCTCAACAAATGACTAACAGTTAAAACATTATGAGAAGAGATCTTTTTATAGGCGTTTTTACATTCTGATGAAATATTGTGAAGACACATTTGGAATAATGAAGACTGGGGTGCATTAGTTTCCTGGTGACTATATGCTGTTAGAACTGATGTGCGCTGGCCCTTTAAGGCTCAGTGAGCGTTTCAGTCAGTGTGGATTGTGAATGGATCAACCTCAGTTTAGAAGTTAATCTCATTAACTACCAGCTCCCTTTCATACATCCGTCAATGAACGTTCTGATTCGTACTCGGCTGCGTAACATCTGATGGTTAAAGGGGGCTGAGCCAGATGACATGGTGTTAATTCATAACATACAAGAGAGAGGCCTGGAAAAGTGTAGCTCTCGAGGAACGAGGCTGAAAGCTCAGTGTCAATGAGATTCACGTCACCTGCTACTCAGGCGCTCATGACGGAGCGTTTGACTTCAGCACAGAGGCATGATGGGAGCAGCGAGATGCCCAGGCCGGACACAATGGTCTTTTATGCACGCAGATGAGTAGTAGTTCCTCCAAACCGTCAGCTCCTTGTGTCTTCATCCTCTCATCCTCAAGACCTCTCCGCACCAAATGAAGAGAGAACAGAGCCTTTCAGACACGAGGCCTTCAAACACTTCTGTTGGGATGTGTTTATTTCACACTGGATGATTGTGGTTAACTGATAAACAGTATATTACCGTACCTGCCCCAGACTCTGATTGAGCACAGCACATTAAAACACACGAGGCTTTCTCTAATGAAATATACGCTACTCTGCATACATCTCAAGAAGGAACTTTCTGAACCATCAACTGGCAGGTATGGATTGTTATTAAAATATATATAAAGTTTAAGAAAATAAAAAGATATGTGTCCCTGGAGCATAAAAAAAGTCATAAGAGCACAGGTATAGACAACAATGGATCAATATTTCTCTGTTATGCCAAAAATCATTAGAAGATCATGTTCCATGAAGATATTTAGTAAATGTCTTACTGTAAATATGTCAAAGCTTCATTTTTGATCAGTGATATGCATCGCTAAGAACTTCATTTGAACAACTTTAAAGGAGATTTTTTCAATATTTAGATTTTTTTTCACCCTCAGATTTTCAAATAATCTATTAAAATATTGTCTGATCCTAACAAACCAGACATCCTGATGATCAATAAAAGTATGACCCATATGACTTGTTTAGTGGTGCAGGGTCACATCATTTTTTTAGATGTTTTTTCCATTAGTCTGAAATAAGACGTTTTAAAAGCAAAATGGACCTATAACTCAAAATTGATAAGTGCATGAATAAACAAAACATTTTTCAATTATACAAGCCGTATTTCCCAAATGAACATGACTTTCATCCTCGATTTCTCCAGGATGATCCAAACCTGAACGGAGGAAGATCATCATGTTGTTCTCTGACATGCTGAGGAACGAACGGGGAACGTCCGTGGTTGTCTTTGTGCCTCTGTCCATCACTCGTAAGGAAACCACACTTAGCTTTAATTTCCTGCTGGATCTGGGGTCCTGCCAACTGTACAGCCGGCTCTACGTGCTTCCTACGAGACGAGGACTAACACACGAACGCTCTTCAGTGAAGGGCTCTCGATTGCTGATGTCATCAGTGAAGGTGAGCTGAGCGACACTGACCCATTACTGCTGTCAGGAGATTCAGGAGTGAAGCAGATCACTGCAAACCTGCATGACTGGAACACAAAAGAAGAATAATATACCTGTTGCTCAGTAATAATGAAAGAAGACCGAGACTTTCAGGCTTCAAAAAAGTGCTAAGAGCACCCTTAACTTCTTATGCCCCATATATCCCAAATATTTAAAAATGAGAACTTTTATTTAATTTAACTAAATATTTTTAAAGAATTCACTAGATGTGTATTTATATATAAATAATAAACAAACACATAAATATATTACGTAACAAAAAACGTTTATTTTGGACGACATTAATCACAATTAATTGTTGGAAGCACTATTTATTTTTTTTTCATTCTTAAAGCTATATTCATGACCAGAACCAGTACATATATTATATTATAATACATATATATTATACACACGTCTTCAGTCTTCAAACGCGGTCTTCATTTAGTGTAGCATGCATGTCTTCGGCCAGCGAGAGGAACGCCTCCTGGATGGACGTCATTCTTATTAATCCTTTACATTAGTTTCTTTTATAGACTGGAAACATAAAGCTTAAATCCTTATGTTTCGGCGCAAATACTGTACATTAAAGTAACTTGACATTATCATTGAAGACCAGCAATAATCAATGTAATTTTGATTCCATAATAACGGCAATATAACATGTGAAAGTTGAGCCATATGGGAGAAACTGTGTCCAGCCAGTGTGAATCATCTTTGGGCAATCCTTCAGGAGGCTTGGAGTAATATATCAAGTCAATGTTTGAATAAACAGAGTATAATAACTGCTAATGCTGGATATTCTGATCAATCCAGTAGTATGTATAAACTGTTTATGTAGTAAAATATGTTTTCTTAGTTTGTGTTGTCCTTTATCAGTGCAAAAATAATCACAAATTAAAAAGGATTCATGGCAATATTGTCCAGGACCCCAGTTTCCTAGAGCGTTTCCAGACTTTTGAAGGGCAGTGTATGCATACACAATACATATATACACAAGAGACAGAAAGAACTAAATTACTAAAACAGTAAATAGAAAATTAAAAAAGAAATACATTTAAGCGTGATCATTAAACAACACTTTCTAAAACTTTAGCTCATTAACTTTCATTTCAGTCTGTTCCTCACACAAACCGCTTCAGAAACACAGCCGGCACACGATACAAAACACTCCGTTTGACTTCCTGGAAATGAAAGAAATCTGCAGGTCTGTTAAGAAAGTATTGTGAAGCTGTAAACGTGAGTAGCTGTTAAACGCTGTGGGTTTTCCTGCATTATGTATCTTTAGCTAACCAGCTGGTTTGGAAAATAAAACCGTTGTGGGTTAATTCTTCAGGTTTAGTCTGCAGAATCATTAGAAGGCTGTTTTTCTTTCTCTTTTTTTTGGAAGCGAGTGGAAACATCATTCTCATGCGTGGGCCGCTTGTGTGGTGCTCAGGGGAAGACAAGGCCTGGATTCCCAGACAAACACTGAGCCGAGGCAGAGACAGCGCTCAGGAGGAGCTCGCTGATAAACACCTAGCGGCCAGCAGTGAAACACTCCTGAAATTAGTCATGTGTGTCACACACAACACACAAAACCACCTCGCTGGTGCTGCTTCCACTCATCATCAAGATATCAGGACGAGTGTTTCTTCATCAGATCTGGAGAAGTGTGTCTCTGCAGTGAATGGGTGCCGTCAGAATCAGAGTCTGCTAAAAAAACATCACAATAATCCAATAAACATACTTTATTTCTGTTCAAATCCAGCGGCTGCACATCAGTTCAAAAGATGTGCCAAATGCATTTTGAGGCCTCAATTTAAAAATAATTATATTTAAACTCAATTAAGTTAACTACAAATTCATATTACACCATACATTTACATCTAACAATATTTGTACTTGGAGTAGTTTTATTTGCACTTCTCTTTCTCAAACCCACAATCCTGTGCAGCAACAAGACACAGCCTTTGACAGATCGTTTGACTGAAACTAGATTGAGTGTGTTATATTAGACAGGATTAAAAACAGCAGAGTTTTACTTTCAAATCAGAGGATGTTTGAAGGAATGACCCTCAGAGAAAGACTCGGCCCACAGCAGATCCAGATGTGATCTCCATAAAGAGAGAGAGAAACGAGGCTAATTCTTCCCGCGGGCCACACATGTGCAGCGTGTCTCTTCTCTCACCAAACACACATACAAACTAACTGCGATTGTAATTAATGGCTCTTCGTTAGCTTTGATATCCAGAGGAATGAAGCCGGCCATCCAGCACAGGGTCCAGATCCAGACCGGAAGGAAAGAGCTGCCCACTCTTCAGCGGAGAGACGGTGACCATCAGTTATCAGAGGATTTATGCACAATATACATTAAAACCTACAGTAAATCATCCCTTCAGACTCATCCTGAACTCTACAGCCACCAGCAACATCAACGGCAAAAATAACTAATGAAGACGAACTTTGACAAGGCCTTGTCAGAAAGCTCAAAATAAGATGTATTAATGGCTTGCTAGCATGTTTCTAATAGCTTAACACGCTGTTTAAATATTTTGTTATTAGTTTTATGTTGTTAACAGATATATTGTTTACATGGTTCTATCACAATACATTGCTAAGATGTTTTAACACCGTGTCATAGTCACAGAATTGACATGATCTGATAAAACAC
>JAUMHR010000060.1:575239-588790 GCA_032361145.1 Enteromius fasciolatus | reverse complement strand
ATCCTGGCGAAAAACGTCCCGAAAAACGCTAACGAAATGCGCGTGCGATATTCGTCCCGGTGTGTACAGGCCTTTAGATTTACAATCTATATTTACCAAACTTCACAATGCGGTGATAGGAACCAGGTGACTGTGCAGTCAGTTCCTAACCAGCTGTGTGCAAACGGTCGTAGGCATGGGGTGTTATGGGAAATGCAGTTTCTGAGATGATGGTGATGTTCTGGATGGAGTGCATATAAAGTGTATATCATAGTGCATGTTTTATAAGACAATACCTAATTTGCATTTTTAATCTTGTAATACAAAACATTTGTCTTAATCTACTGGTCTCTCGTTTTATTTGATACGGTGTGAATGATGTCCTACCTAGTTTCTCTGGTTATCACGGGCGTTCTTGTTTGGTCTTTAGTTTTCCCCTGTATATGTGTTTGCTTCATTAGTTAGTGGATTATTGTCATTATTTATGGTGTTCTGCATGTCTTGTGGTATGTTTTTGTAAATACAGTTTTTCTGATGAAAGTTGATCCGAGGCTCTACGGTTGCCTGCTGCGTCGTTACAGAAAAACAGCGGCCCACCCGAGGACCATCTCTTGTATCGTGGGGGTAATTAACTGAGTACTGTATGGTGTCTGACCATGTATCATTCAGAAACACCTCAAACACCAGCTGCCATGAAACCGGAGCCCACTGCTGACCACGAGCTGAACACTGAGCCTGCCCAGCCCGCCCGTGTCCATCCCAGAACAATCACTGTTCTACCTGCTTTCTACAGAACCAGTCTGCACCCTTGTCCCTTGAACTCCTGCTTCTTGCTTTGCAAGATCCCGTCCAGCTCAATGAACCTCCTCCTGCCCATTTTCCTAGTTCTGTCCTCTCTGCTGGCTCCTCCACTCTTTCTGTTCTCTTTCCCCCAGCTCCACCTCCACCCTCCGAGCCCAGGACTCCACCAAGGCCCATCGACTTATTGGTTCAACTGGGGTTCTTCCAGCTTCACTGGGCTCCTATACACTGTTAAGCATTACCAGGCTTTTATTGAGTGAAAAAGAAGGACCAACACTGCAAATACTGACTCTTTGCATAAATGTCATGTAATTGTCGATAAAAGCCTTTGAAACGTATGACGTGCTTGTAATTATATTTCAGTACATCACAGAAACAACTGAAACAAAGATCTGAAAGCAGTTTAGCAGCAAACTTTGTAAAAACTAATATTTGTGTCATTCTCAAACTTTTGGCCGCAGCTGTACACAGAATCAGAAAGCTACACATTTGTAAACTACAGACTTGTACAAAACATAAATATATATTTACTTAAACGATAAAAAGGAGGTGCAGAGCGAGGAGAGGAGGACATTCAAGGACTCTCGTTTTATTTATTTCATCCAGCTGTATTTGAGTTTCCTGTGTTTAGTTTTTGTTCCCTTAGTCTCCTCAGATTTTGTTGTCTTAGCCTGGCTGAGATGAGTTTCCATTTTTGTAGTATGTAGTAAAAAAAAAGGAAGTGTTTAAAGTGACGCACTGTGTGACTCAAGGTGATTTTCCCAGGGTTTGTTTTCATTAAAAACACTGCTTACCAGTCCTGAAATCACTTACTGCTTAAACTCATGATAAAGCCAGTGATTTACTCGGTTATGAAAGTTAATCTGCGAAGATCAATAACTGAGCATCTTATTTCTTCACGATCGCGGGCCTGTGTTTTCAGTCTGACCTCTAGCAGTGTTTGTCGTGACAGCTCTCGTGAATGTCCAGGCCTCTAAAGAGCAGCTCCATGAAAAATCACTTGACTGATTATCATGTGCTTGACATTTCCCTTCATAATCATCTCAACCGTAGACGCCTCTGACCACACGTGGATTTTCTGCACTTGTGACAGTTAATGACATTAGTTTCACTGTGACGACGAATTACGTTTATTTTACAGAAGACGCTATCAATAATTGCTGTGTAAATACACCGTGTGTGTGTGTGTGTGTGTCAGCCTGACTGCGGGTCACTCTAAACTCTCTGCTGGAGTGTTTGGAGCGAGCTCTACGTGACACGTGGAATCACATGACCACATACCAGACGGGTCTGGACCCCTGACAAACACGCCTTAACGAGCGCTGCCAGCTTTTACACACAGTTCATGCAGGAATTCCAGTGCTCATGAGGACCTGTGTGAAAGCATGCGGGAATGTCCTCTGTGCATTGTTCCCGGCCTCAGGTGTGTGTGTGTGTGTGTCGGCTGAGGATTAGAGGACAAACGGACTTTGATGGCGGTGAGCTCGAGCTCTGAGTGCATCACGTGTGTTTGACACCTGTGGATGAAAGAGGAAGTCAAGCAGCAAGTGCTTCCTGTCATGGCGCTCATTGAAGGCAGCTGAAGGAGTCAGAGATTCATTCGGTGTGTGTTGAGCGCAGGTGTCAGCGTGAGATGAAGCTTTGAGGAGTGTGTGCTGGAGAACCTGTCCAAAACACCTGCACACTTCATGATGTAGAGCCGTAGTGCTACGACATTTTTACTGCCTGTTAATGCTAACTTGAACCAAAACAATGTACTGTAACTATAATCGTAATTGCTAACACATTATTTTAAGGTGTCCATAATACAGAATGATTACCTTGTAAGCACATAGTAGTCCTTGTACTAAAACAAAATGGAACTGTTTGTACTTAGTTACATAAGTACATTTTACTCCATGTCAGCTACTAGGAAGTACCTAATCGGGTCATTACTCTCTGTTACGACATCTTAATATAAAGTGTTACTGTATTAATAACAGATGTTATTGCATGCAGGTGTTTTTATGCATGTACACAATAAGTGCATTGCACAAAATGCTTAATTTCAATCTAAGTACATAGTTTATTAGCAAAAGTGGGAATAATAAATAAATAAATAAATAATGAATACATTTTACTTACTGTAATTGAACTGATCAAACCGGTGTGGTATTTAAATTACGGTATTATACTAGTACTTTGGAGTCAGTGAAGCCTCTGTTACTCACCACGTCTTCATCTCTTTTATCAGGAGGAGGTCAGTGTCTCATGTTCATTGTGTTTCTAATCCTGTCTTTATTGCTTTCTTCCCTGTGACCCAGTTAATTCATCCCACCTGTTATCTGGTTTATCCTCGTTAGTGTGTGTGTGTGTGTGTGTGTGAAGTGCGGCCAGTTCTTGTGGTAAAGTGTGTTTGTTATTAAAGGACTGTGTGTGAATAGCTGCTCTGATTCTCTGGCCTGTTCCTGACAGTCAGGAATACTAATAATATATTATTATACTAATAAAGCAGCTGTTTTCTGTGTGAATGTGTCTGTTTCTGTGATGTTCAGCATCATTACTCCAGTCTTCAGTGTCACATGATCTTCAGAAGATTTACTGTGATACAAACATTTCTGAGTATTATCAGTGCTGAAAAGCTGTACGATATTTTTGGTGGAAACCGTGACGCCTTCTGCTTTTCAGGATTCACAGATGATAACACATACTGGTAACATAAATGTCTTCAGTTTATTGTGTCCTTACTGAGCTATATTTATACTACTACCTTACTAACTAGATTTATTTGAAAACGTTTTGAAAATGTTTTATCCATATTTGTTGAGCAAAGCGAGCAAACGGACGTCTGTTTTAGACAGTAGTGCTGTGAAGAGCGCCGGGACGCGCTCAGATCAGCCTGATCTGACAGAAACACAATCCACCGTGTCTTCACCGGCTGAACATGAGCACACACTTGTCTCTGTCATGGACACGGCTTATTCAAACTAGCATCTTACTCACAATTCTGTTTCCTACAGCCTTAGAAACATTTTAAACATTGGATATGTTTGTTAAACAGCATCTTTTAGCAGTATTAGAAACAAAGTCCAGCATTGACAAGACTTTTCATCCCTGGCTGTGTTTGGTGAAGCACTCATTATTTAATGACCATGACCCTGGGTCACAACACCAGTCATAAGGGTCAATTTAAATAAATAATCTGTCCCTTGATTTATGGTTTGTTATGACAGGACCATGTGTGAATCTACTGAGAAATCATCTTTAAAGTTATCCAAATGAAGTTCTTAGCAATGCTTGTTACTAATCAGAAATTAAATATTTACCGTAGGACATTTACAACATATTTTCATGGAACGTGATCTTGATAACCCTAAGGAGATCATTTTGACCTGTACAACACCACAAATATTCCTGTGAGCTCCAGGGTCACAAATATACGGTTCAACATTCAAGTAATGACATCTTCTGCGAGGATGCAGGATATAAACTAATCGCTTTTGAGGAAATGCATTTTCCCAGCCCTGGATTTAAATCAGTGGTTTTATTTAATGGTTTCCCACACTCATTTCCTCAGAAACCTGCACCACGAGACACACGTCACTCAGCACCATATTAGGAAGCGACCGATGGAAACTGAGAGGCGCGTTAGTCGTGATGTGGCGATTGCTGGACTCTTCATCCTCTGATGTGGGTCATACACCCGTTTCAGCTTGTGTAACATATGACCAGCACAGATCCAGGTTAGTGTGCCAGTTACAGACGTGATTCACAGAGGTCACTTCCCCAAACAACAGCCAGAAACAGGTCACCCTCACCACAAACACACAGAGCCAGAGAGCGTTTCTCGTCACTTTATTACAGCCCATCCACATCAGTATAATGCTTGATTGATCAAATACGACTGGCCTGCATCAGCCAGACATCTATAAATATAAAATACTTCAGATTTACTTTGTTAACAAAATACGTAAATACACGATCGAGTGTGTGCTGCTCTGTCAGGCGCAGGCGGAGATGGGCTGGCTCAGGCCGCTGAAGAAGGACTTCTCTCTCTCGCTCATCAGCTGGAAGTGAAGCGGCTGCCGGCAGAAGTTACACTCGGCCGAGGAGTGAGCCTTCAGCTCCAGACCCACCTCCTTCCAGGCCTGAGTCAGCTTCTCTGTGAGAGAGACACACAACCATCAGTACAGTGCTAAACACACACAAATGTCACTTGCAAACATTAACTGAAGGAAATGACATGCCATAAAAGGTATGTCACACACACTTTTGATTGGCTGCGATATCCGATTGATTATCGTCTGCTGTGGATACCAAATGGCTACTTCTACGGTGATCTACAGGCTAGCATGTGAACACAGCGCTCGCTCCTGGAGCTCAGATGGACTTACCCACAAAGTAGCTCATCATCTGGGGCGTGTGGTGCGGTGTGGGAGCGATGCGCAGCAGCTCCTCTCCTCGAGACACCGTGGGGTAGTTGATGGCCTGCACGTAGATGTTATAGCGGCTCATCATGATGTCACACACCTGCGTGTTCTTCTCAGCGTCTGCCACCTGAGGACACACACCAGAGTCAGCTGGAGACAGTACAGCGACACACTACATGTAGGACTTGGCGTGTGCGCTCTCACCCGGACAGGGATGATGTGACTGGGGCAGTGCACCACCGGCAGGCCCGTGTCCAGCAGCATCTGCCGCAGCAGCTTCACGTTGCGTTGGTGTTTGCGGCGGAGAGAGCGGCCCTCCTCGCTCTTCAGGATCTGGACGGACTGGTGAGCACCGGACAGCAGCATGGGCGGCAGAGACGTGGTGAAGATGAAGCCTGCGGCATACGAGCGCACCGTGTCCACCAGGGCGTGAGTGCTGGCGATGTACCCTCCAACACAGCCGAACGCCTTTCCTGCACAAACACGAGAGGAGAGCGGTCAGACACACAGAGATAACACCGAGACAGGATACAGGATAACACACACGGATCAAAAATCACAGACACATGAGTCACTGAAATACAGAAGATGAAAACGGTCAAGAACTTCGAAGTTATAAACTTCTTGAAATGTTGACTAGTAAACAATCAAAACAATTATACAGCTTACGGTGCGATTATCAAAACATAAGAGCAAGATTTGATTAAATAACTCTTTAGCGTGAAGCTAGCACAGACAGATACTAGCATTACTAAAGAGACAGAAGGGTAACCCTTTATTCTCAGACATCTTTGTTACACGGTTTTGTATTTTGTTTGTAAAGTTACATAAAGTTTGTATTTGCTAACAATAAATGCATAATTACATCCAAGGGTTACCCAAGCCAAACCATAACCCTAATAATAATAATAATAATAATAATAATAATATTATTATTATATACATTTTTAGTTTGTACTGCTAATAATTAAAGTGCGCTGCCCTGTTTGTTTAACAGTAAAAATCACAGTAGTTTTATTCTTTTTAGCAATAATAGGCAAATATAAATTACTATAATTTTACTGTAAATTAATTGTTGTTTATTTGTTTGTTTTTTTACAAATCAATAAGAGACTATTTCTGTGTGTTTTAATTTATTTTCTATATACATTTAATATAATAATAACAACAACAGCAATGTCTCTACAATAGGAGTTAATTACATTAAAAGGTTCAATTGTTGCGCACTACAAACACACCCAGCAGACCTGGATTTCAAAAGGATTCATGAGAAAAGCAGCTCTGGTGTCAGGTGACGGGAACAAACTGGTCAGGCCAGTGTTACCCAGCAGCTGTACATGTCTGAAGGCTCGTCTCAGAGTAACTCAGTGAGAGAGGGGTGATGGGACTCACCCAGAGTGCCGGAGATGATGTCCATCTTGTGCATGACTCCGTCCCGGTCCCCGATGCCACCTCCTCGGGGCCCGTAGAGCCCCACAGCATGCACCTCGTCCACGAAGGTGATCGCCCCGAACTCATGAGCCACGTCACACATCTGCTCGAGTGGACACACAGCGCCTGCGACACACAGCACAGATCAGATCAGCTGGGATCGGATCGGATCGGCTTCGCTCACACAGAGCCTCCACTCACCGTCCATCGAGTGCACAGTCTCGAACGCCACGATCTTGGGAGTGGAGGGATCGGATTTCTCCAGCAGCTCGCGCAGATGCTCGGCGTCATTGTGCCGGAAGATAAACTTCTTGGCGCCGCTGTTCCTGATGCCCTGAATCATTGAGGCATGATTACCCGCGTCTGAATAGATCTCGCAACCTGAGGAGAGAGCACAGAAGAACTGCTGTCAGAAACCTCACAGCAGCACCAACAGAAGTCCTTTACATCGTTTTCTTCTGTGTTCTTCTTGTGTTTTTTACTTTATGTTTTTCTGCACTCCTTTTGTAGTGGTGTATACACATTTACAGATACTAGTTCAGATGGTGATTTAATACAAGTGTAAATGACCTGCTTTTAATTCATGTATCTCAAGTTATTCATTAAGCTGCATCACAGGAACTATTGTGCCCTGATTTGAACATGAAAGGGGAATAATTACCAGGCAGCATCTTGGCGAGCGTGAAGAGCGTGGAGTCATTGGCCACGAAGCACGAGGTGAAGAGCAAGGCAGCATCCTTCCCGTGGAGATCGGCCAGCTCGTGCTCCAGATCCACGTGAAATTTGCTCGTCCCTGATATATTTCGAGTCCCTCCGGCTCCTGAGCCATGTTTCTCTAAAGTATCCCTGTCAAAAGACATCAGACACCTTCATTTTAGCCCAAACGCATGTTATTAGGATCAGAAAAAGTCTATTTCAATGAATCCTCTGGTGAAGACAAAGCAAAGATCACATCTGCTCACATTATGGTCTGCACCACCCGCGGGTGGCGGCTCATGCCCAGATAGTCATTGCTGCACCACACAGACACGTTTCTCCTGAAGGACAGAGACTCGGTGTAGTCGTCTGCCATCGGGAACTCCGTGGCCCTGCGGTTCACAGTCTTAAACACGCGGTATGTGTGATCCTCCTTCTTCGCCTCGATCTTCTTCTCGAAGAACTCGTCATAGCGAAAGTTGGACACGGCTGAAAGAGAAGAACGAGCGTGAAACATCCACCAAAATAGGAAGTGGTTTGCTGCAGGAGTTTCTTCACTGTAACTGAACACACATACTTTTGGGCATGTTCTCCTGCAGCAGATGAGAGACCCTGGTGGGCCGCTGCTTCATCAGCTTCTTCATCAGATTCCCTCCAATCTTGGTGTCCTTCACTAAAGGATTGAGCTCCGAGGGAGAGACATCTAGAAAACAGAGACAGACAGTACAGGGGTTGGATTCGGCTCGTTTTTAAAGCATCTCAACAATAGAAGTTGCTAGTCAATGGCATTTTTTTTTTTACTAGAGTTTAAATTTTTATTACTAGAATTATGGTAGTATAATAGCAGTAGTTAGGCCCTATATTATTCAATTTTTTCCTCTTTTCCTTTTTTTAAAATGAGTATTTTTAGTAATGACTATATAAATAATAATAATAATAATAATAATAATAAACGTTTTAACTACTTTTTTAATTTAATTTAATTTATTGTGATAATACAAATAATAGTAGCTATAATTATTTCTACAATATTTTCTGTTTTAAAATGAGAAAATTACAGTATTTTTAGTAATAATACTATAAATAATAGCTACAATTATTTTTACACAAAGTTATTTATTTATTTATTTACTTTTATTTTAGTAGTAATAATAATGATAATAATAATAATAATTATTATTATTATTATAAACGATGATTAAACTTATTTCATCTCAGGTAATCTATTTATTACTACTTTTTTTTTTTCCCCAAACTGTGTGGGTCTACCATCATCTGGTCTGACTGGCCGGATGCTCAGAAAGGCCTCTGACCAAATGGTTTTGTAAAAGCATTACTTCACAACCCCTAACATCCACAGCGTAGCCACTTCCTCACAAACCTTTGCACACGGTGCGAACTTCAGAGACGTCCTCCTGAAGAGCCATGCTGGCCTGCCGCACCACGCCGCTGTTCCCCTGGCCCATCTCGGCTGCCAGGAACGGGCACCTGGAAGCAGACGCCTGACCGGCGGGTTGAGCGGGGTGTCCCACAGGCACTCTGGACACTTCTAATGCAAAGAGAGGAGGAAACATCCATCAGCAAAACACGCAAGGCACTGAAGTCAACAATGATTGTTGATGGACACTGACCTTCTCCGGCCGGAGGAGTGCTCTCACTTTTCTGGAAGGTGGAGGACGAGGAGCAGAGGGAGCGCACCAGCGGCCTTGACGCAAGGTCCATCATGACGGGACACTTCACGGCATACGCCACCAATGACTTTCTGGCCTGCTGCAAGAAGGTCTGAGGGACGCGAGACAGGAACGGGCAGCGGATGATTGCATCCATGACTGATTGTCCAGAGAGTCTGGAAAGAATCAAAGCAGGGGGTCATTCAAACAGCCACAGAAGTATTGTTTGTTGAGGAGTTTTTCCCCTCGAGGTCTGTATTTAGAGTCATAGCAGAAGTTGCTGCAGACCGGTCACGTTCTTCCACACTGACTCAATCAATCATCCCTTTTTTAGCGTTGCATTACACACAGAGACATTATCACGTTAGAATAGAAAAGGGTAACGTCTACACTGTTGCTGTTAAACTAGAAGCACACAATTCCCTACAACATTAGACTCTGAACTCAAGCGAATTGCTAAACCTCTTAATTAGAAGGACAGTTGTCATTACAGTAGATATCATACAGTACAATCTAAAGGTCAGGTCACCGGCTGGAGCAGTGTGCTTCTGTAGTGTTCACACACCTGGCACAGAGCCGTGACCGTATTACAAGGACAATGGCTCAGGGATAAACACAGACATAAGGTTTGGTCTTACAGGAATCAAAGTACACTACACAGAGCACAGCATTAGTGAGAGGAATCTGAGGCTCAAACACTATAATAAGGCCTTTTCTGAAACACTAAATGAGAAGTGAATGTTGCTGGCAGGTGACATCCTCTCACAGTTTCACAACAAAGCCTGATTTCCTCATTCAGATGAGTCACGATGAGTACTGGATCTACTCTCTCATCCAAACACTGATACGGACTACTACACTACAGGCTCACATTAAAACATACGAGCTTTCTGACACACTGCGAGCCAAAACTGACGAGTTCTGAGTCTAACTTAACTACCCATGCGAGAATCAACCAAGGCTTTACAATAGTAAAGGTCTTGTGGTTACCGTGGTTTAACTAGTAACCATGTTTTTTTGGCTAACGTTATACATGTAGTAATATCATGGTTAATTCCGTAGGGATGTGGAATATGGCCATTTTCTTGCTCACCACACTTTTCGCAGTTAACGTTACGTCGTGTAAGAAGATTGAGCACTAGCAGTAAAGCGAAGACTCCTGACAGGTTTACAGAAATCGCCTGAGGATGGCGAGAAGACGCGACGCTTCTCTGATTGAACGCGCCGCGCCGATTCTTCACAAACAAACGACCGTCACTCACCTCACGAATGTCCGGGATGTTTGTTTTCTCGCACTCGGGCTGTCGGTAAGTAGCGTTCGCGGTCTGTGGCCTGTATCTGCGGCGAGCGAGTGAACGAGCCGTTATCCTGCACTGAGGACGAACGAGAGGACACTCGCACGCGCCGGGTTATATCGCCGCGAGATATCGCGAGACTTGGGTATGTGTCAGCGCCGTGGACACGCCCATTTCCTTCCAGGAACCCTTCAGCTCATAAACTCTTCATTGACTAAAAACACTTCGAGTGCTTGTGGCAGAAATCACTAATTTATTATTTTTTTTATCTTTACGAGCTGTTTATGTTATTGAATAAATTTTACGTTGAGGAAGTCAAACTCTACTAACGTTAGAGACTTAAGGAAGTCTGGCGGTGCGCTTTCTTACAGGAAAAGATAGCATAAAAAACAACATTAAATGAATCATTTAATAAACACTTGTATGACTGGTTCCAGAGGTTTAACAGTTACATATTAGACTGAATAACATCCACGGTTATTACTCACTTTGTTGTATCGCGCTGTACTAGTGTAGTGTGGTTCACAAAGCACATTTTGTTAAAGCATGATGCTGCTGTTTTCAGCTGATTCTCCAAATGTAGCAGTTTTCGGTTGTTTACCTGTAGTACATCTGATATGTGCTATATAGTAGTCTGTATATCATAAAGAATATTAAATAAGCTAAAAAAATATATGTGAATGGTATTCTGTCAAAATCTAAAACTGACTACATTTTCTTTTCTTGTCATTTGGGTTTTTACATAGTGGCTATAATTTTAATACATATAAAAAAATAAAAATAGCAATGAGCCCTTAATGAATTAAGGACACGTATAACAATGTACCGTGCGACACCCAGCGGTCGCTTCATCATTAGAAAAGTGGTTTAATCGCGCCACCTAGTGGTGAAGGAGAAGACTGATACGATCAGCGTAAATTAAACTAGTATATGTTGATATTGGATAATAAACATAACATTTAATACAAAAACACTGGCACTGAAACAGAGATTTAATCAAACCACGTATTTAAGCTAGAACACAAAAGAAGATATCTTGAAGAAAGTTTGTAGCCAGCCTGTTTTGGTCACCATTGACTTCAGTAGTATTGTTTTTCTACTATGGAAGTCAATAGTGACCCAAAACAGCCTGGTTATATACCTTTTTTGTTTTTAAATTTTGGGGTGAACTATTCCTTTAAGCTTGGACTATTTTGGATTACTGTTTTTGTCTTATCTTAAAAAAAAACTTGAGGATTTATTATAAGTATAAATACTTAGGAAATAGAAACTAAAGACAAAGAAAACCAAAAATAAAATAATAAAATAATTAACAAAGAAACACAAGGCAATCAAAATAAATGCTGAGTTATTCATTTGAGCAAACCATTTTTTAGCCTTTTCATATAAAAAATGAGAATGCATAAAATGAAGGTATGCATATGTGTTCTTATTAGTGGTACTTCTTACATCTACTGTAAGTCTGAGCCCATTGATCTGTAACAGCAACAGATATAATAGGAAAATAAACACTTTGTTGTTGGTAAAAATTAAGTATTAAGTAAAAGTATAGGAAATCTGTTGGTAAAATGTTGCAAATTATACCCATAGAGAAAATGGTATCACAGCACTCCAAACAGCAAGATCCTGGGGTGTGTAAAAAACTTTAATAAACAAAAGTGTCTGCAAAATGCAGAAGAGAATAAAATGTTGTTAATAATGCTTAATTTGACTTTGCTGGAATAATAGTGTGTAGTATTTTGCTGCAGGAATAAGGCACGATTTCTTAGTTATGATGTCTCTTCCTAGGCATACGGTTTTGAAACTGGCAAAGTGCAGCGCGTGGCCTTCATAAATCTGCATATCAAAGCTGCCCCACTGTTTTATTATCAGAACCAATGTGACACGCAGATATAGCAGCCAGAAACACTTTTATGGTTGAGAACGCTTGGTTTATCATTTCCTGAAGAAATTATAAAACCGCTGCCACTGAAAGGGAATCTTTAGTTGCGCACCAACGCTCAAACACACCCCATTTGCATTCGTAAAGAGACCAATCGATGCAGCTCTAGCATTCTGTATGATTCTAATAACACTGTCAGGCAGACCAGTCTGAGACACTCACAGGCCAGGCCCATAGTGCCAGGCGTTCTGGATGAGGATGAAAAATCTCCCCCTCCACTTGTGACAAAAGGTCTCTGCTCTGTGGGAGAGACCACAGTTCTTCGTACAGCATATGTATGATCTCCGCTAGCCAACATTTCCCCGACTGAAATATTAGTTTCAGTCCCTTCTCCCTCACTCTGCAAAGAGTTGGCGATGTCAATGCTACCAGTGGAAATGTGTAGAGGAGAGTACGAGGCCATTCGTGCGCTAGTGCATCTATCCCCAAAAGTGCGCTCCGGTCCTTCAGGGAGAAGAACAGAGGACACTGAGCATTGCCGTTGGACACGAACAGATCCACTGTCTCTCTGCCATATATGCCCACTCCCCATAGAGGGAATTTTCTCTGGACAACAGATCCGAACCCTGATTTATGACACCCTGTACGTGCGTCACTCTCAGGGACAGAAGGTTGACACTGCTCCATAGGATCAGTCTGCGGGCTAACATGTGCAGAAGAAGTGGTCTGAGGCGTGACGGTTTATGTAGGCCATGACTGTAGTTTTGTCTATTCTCACGAGAACATGTTGTCCACTTAGAAAGGGAAGACGGCTAGCATTTCCAGATTTTATGTGAAGATTGATCAGATGGTGACCCCATCTTCCATTCACTATTCTTTCCTCGTTGGCCCCCCCAACCAGACAACGATGCATCCGTTGTTATGATTTGTCTGGTTCGAACTACACCCATGCGTACCCCTTGAACCAGAAAGGTCGGGTGTCTCCACTGGCGCAGTGCCAAAACTGCCTCTGACATCACTCTCACTCTCCTCCGGGGGTGACGTACTGGGTCCAGCCCTTGAGACGCTCAGGAACAGTCTTCCTAAGCGAATAACTATCAGGGCTGAGACCATTAGTCCTAATAGTCTGAGGCATGCACGAAAGGAAACATTGTTTCCCTCTGAAAGTCGGTCATGCACCGAGTGAATCTTCTCACCCTGTCTTCCGAAAGACGCGCTCTGAACCTCACCGAGTCCAGTGACAGCCCCAGATATGTTATATGGCGCTTTTCCACTACACAGTACCAGCTCGCCTCGCCTCGGCTCGACTCGGCTCGACTCGACTCGGCTCTGTTTGGTTTTCCACTGTGTAAAAGTTGTACCTGTACCGGCTTCCAGGTACTTTTTTT
>JAUMHR010000060.1:457789-473520 GCA_032361145.1 Enteromius fasciolatus | reverse complement strand
ATACTAATGAGCTGATGATCTGAATCAGGTGTGTTTGATTAAGGAAACATGGAAAACATGCAGTGTTGGGGGTCCTCAAGGAACGTGGTTGGGAACCACTGGCCTAATGGATAGGGAGTTGGACTTGTAACACAAAGGTTGTGGGTTGGAGTCCCAGGTCCAGCAGGGATTGTGTGTGTGTGTGTGTTCTGCAAACCATCTTTACAGTTAATTCAGTATTCTTTAGTGAACAGAAAGTTCAAAAGAGCAGTTATATGAGCATTCTAGTAAATTTCGTGTTAGTATATCTTAGATTTAAACACAGTTTTCTTGTCTGAAGTTAACTGTGAATGTGTGCAACTTTATAATATAACTCTCATAACATACAGTAAATATCATCTCCTCCTGGCGTTGTTCATTTTAAATTCTGAATATCATCCTGTTTATTCACTGTAACGAGTCTTTTTGTTTCATTATCTCTTCGAGGTGATTCAAGAGTCAAAATGCCCTCAAAAATACGCAAAGATAAGGTACAATTGGACTCTCCTCCGATTGTGCAATGTGACGGCGAAGAGGATGCTGACAGCACTAGCTCGTGAGATATGGTATGCAGCCTACCTCAGAAAGAGGCAACTTGTGCTAACTCTTGCCAAAAGTTAGATGTGATTGGAAAACTTGACCTTATAAGAAGTGACGGAGTTCTAAACGTGATTCAGGATGTTAAAAAGATTATAAGAGAGTTCTCTGGACGGATGGATATGGCCGAGCAACGTTTTGGCAACGTAGAAGACACGGTCAATTCAGAGAGGAAAAAATGGCTGCTTGAAATGCTGGGTCCCGAAAACTTCCCTAATCCCCGTTTTTGAGAGAGAGCACAGATTACCAAGCAGGCCACAAACCAGTCGATCTTCCCCAAGAGTGCTGATCATGACGACTGATGCGTGTAGCCAGAGCTTAAAGCAAAATTATGCATGGTGAACAAGAGATCAAGTTTTTCCCGGACTTATCAGCGGGGTTACTTCGACAGAGAAGGCGATTTGACGTTGTTAAACAGAGACTGCGATCCTTGAACATTAACTATGGACTAGTTTACCCAGCCAAGCTACGTCTTACAGTTGATGGGCAGACCCACGAATTTGAAGACCCGATGGATGCCGAAGGTTCATACAAGGAATAAAGAGTGCCGGTTAACCATGAAGGAGAAGGAGAAGGAGATCTAAAATATGCTCATCATATTGGGTTGCTGTTCACTTTTGATACGCAGATTTCTTGTTTTCATATAGATCGGTTCTTATTATCGCTGTAGCGGTAGTAAACTATGTGCTAGGAAATAAGTAAACTAGACGTTAGACGTACTTTATATTTGCTCTCTTTAAGAGATATATTGTAATTTGACCTCCATGGGGGAAATATCCATAAAGTTACAGTCTAATGCCAGGAGCTTCACATAATTTCAGTTAATGTTTGTTCTCTTAGTTCTACTTTAGCTTTGTTTTGGTTAACTGCTCCCTTTTGATATTGGATCAGAGTTGGGACTTAACTATATCCTGAAATGTTTAGGTGGGTGGGACATGGGGATCAAGCCGTCGTGCTTGGGTGGGCAGATATGGTAAACTGTTCATGGCAGGTTTTTGAGTTATTGTTTTGGTCTGTTTTAGACCATTTTCTGCAGATTTTTTGGTTAACTTCCACATCAAAATATTATTCGCTAAATACGTATGCATATAAAGATGATCAATCTATTCTAATTTACAGAACATCACACAAAATAAGCTGAAGCTCACCTCTTGCAATGTTAGAGGGATGATCAAAACGGTTGAGCTTAAGCAAGTTATGACAAGAATTCATCAACAGGAACCTTCCATAGTATTTTTACAGGAAACTACTCAAAGAGGACTTGGTGAAGGTTCAAAGAAGGTGGCCAGGCCAGGTCAGGTCGTGTGCTTCATGTGTCAGCAAGATTTGGATTTGGAGATATTTTCCGCAAATGCATGGAAATTCTCTTAGTTGATTCCTCTGCAAAGGTACTCCCTAACAGTATGATCTCTCCTTCATTTAAACTTAACCGGGGTAACAAGGCAAGGCTCACCACTCTCACCTTTACTTTTTGTACTAGCTACTGCAATAGCGATAAGATCATACTACTATTCAAGGTATTTTTACAGAAGCTTTAGAACATCGCATTGCCCTATACGCTGATGATGCTATTGTATTTCTGTTAGATCCTTCCCTGTTAAGGCTTATTGGCCGGTTTGGAATTTAGAATAAATAAAGATAAGTCCTCAATTATGTTTCTCAATGAACAAGAGAGATTAAATCCAAAGGTGAAACATCCATTGGTAAATGCCATTAATGGTTTTGATTATCTAGGAATTAAAATAACGCCTAAAATGAACCTTTTAAGTTCTGCTAATTATGAGCCCTTGTTATCTAAACTGTCTGAAGATACTTACAGATGGACGACATTGCCTCTTTCTTTAATGGGAAGAATAAACGTGATTAAGATGAATATACAAATTTTGATATGTTTGATGTTTGTAAGCGTATGTGTTTTATGTCTTGTTCCCGGAGTTTATCATTAAATGTTCATGCAGTTCAACTGAATCTTGTCTCCGTGCCCTTTTCTGCTCACTAGGGAAGCTAGAGCGCGACACTACAAAGCCACAGCATGACAGCGTGAGACCTCCTAGAGCTTTCCCGTTTTTCTCCTAGATATGGGGTTTAAATTGTGGATGGAAAAAGGCCAGACTAGAATAAAAGATTTGTATGAAGATAATATTTTAATGCCAATTGATAATCTCAAAAACACTTTTTGAAATAGTTTTATTTTGACATGTTGTAAAAGTCTACTCAACTACCCCCAGGTCGATTTTGGAAACATTTACATTGCGAGATTGCTGCATTAAAGGGAGGATTAACATACTAAGAGAAAACCATAAAGAAAGCTCTGAGAACAGATGACGAGCATGGATCCAAGATTTGAATATTGATATTTCAATAGAAGATTGGAGCACAATTTGTTTAAATACACAGACACAAACTTTTACAATATAATTGGGTAATGAGAACTTATATTTTCATAAATTGAACCCTAATATACCAGATAATTGTTTAAATTTAATAAGTTTCAAGGTACGTTGTTTCATTGTGTATAGGAATGTGAAGAAGTACAGAAATTTTGGGATGGGTTAACTCCAAACGTTTCTCAGTTCAGTTCCTTTATGTCCTTTATTATGTGTGTTGAGTAGGTATGAAGACGGTTGCTCCTTACCTACTAAAGAAAGAAGGCTAGTAAATGTATGTCTAATCCAAGCAAGACGTTCTATTGCCCTGTGCTGTTGCCCTATCATTGTAAAAATGGCTTAATAATCTAATAACTTGATTGGCAGAATTCCTGAATATCTGGGAGGTGTTTTTGGACTTTGTTAAAAATGGAAATATTGATGAGGCTTTGGATGTGTGAAGTTACCATTACCATTATCTTTATTATTTGTTTCGGTTTGCTTTATTCGATGTCATTTTGATTGTAACCTGTCTAGGATAGGATGGGGTAAGATTGTTGTAAGGTTTTTTGTTTTGTTTTTGGAATACAAATATCATCTCCTCTCAGTATTTGCCCTACTGTGTCAGTGTTAAAAATAATGGTTCACCTCAATGAAAGTACTGTTCCACATGTGTGCTCGGATCCGGAAACGGGTCGAGCCGGAGAAGGTGAGCAGAGGACACTGGAAGAGCAGACAGCGTGCAGATCCCAGTAAACAATCCTGAAACACACCCACAACCCCAGCTCATGAAATAATACAGGGTAGAGAAGAGCGACTGCTTCTGTCTAGCATCCTGCTCCACGCTCACCAGGGTCAGAGACTTCCTTCTCTCAGAGGCAGAAACAGCTGGAGTGATTTTGCCTGGGCTTCTGGGAAGCAGGTCTTCTGTGGTCTCCTGATGCGAGCGCACCTTCCTGCTGCCCTTCTCACAGATAAACGCCTCACTCAGTACTTGCTCTTATCAGTGACCATCGGCTTGATTCGATGGGTGTCTGTGAGTACCTTGATGCTTTCTGCCTGTGGCGGCTGGTCAAGACGCAGAGGGTTGAGTGCTGACGAGGGTTCACAGAGAGTGGGCTGACCGTCCACCTGCAGAGCGCTGGGATACAACAGCCACTTCCTGTTGACCAGCTCATACGGCCACAGGATGTTGAGAGAGGCCGAGCCAAACGTCTGGAGAGACTGCCCAGTGTTAGACACCTGTCATCACACAACAATAATCATTGGGACATGATTCACTTCTGTCCTGTTCCTTCCATTTCTCCTCGACACCTCACATGTACCTCCCCTGTTTCTGAAGAGATATCAACACTGTGTCACTTGTTAATGTACTGGAAACAAGAAGTACCGACTTCAGTGATTCTGAACAAACTCTTTAATTCTGTGAACATTGCTGGATTTTGTGCTGCTTATAATGTGCAGTAGTAACGGGACTTACGAAACTTTTCCACTTTGAAATAGAAAATGAATTCTGTACCAGTTCATCTAATCCTGTTGCGTAATGAGGTACTTCAGACTTTTGGAGCATCTGTACTTTACTTGGGTATTTTTTTCTCTGTAAACTTTTCACTCCAATACACTTCTATCAAGGTCCTCAAAGAAGAAAGTCATGAAGGTGTTTGACCTGAAGCTCTGCGCTGACCGTTCTACAGTACAGCAACAGCACTTAGACAGCACTTCTTTGTTTTCATGTCAAATAAAAATTGCTTGTTGTGTGTTAAAGTGTTTCTCAGCTTGAGAACAGCTACAGTTGTGTTCCTGGGCTTTAAAGCAGGTTTGATTTCTTTTTCTTAGTCTGTATTTACATCAGTTTCCCTCTGTCAGTTCAAACGAGGAAGAATGGATGTGATAGGCTCTTCATTTCAAAGATATTACAAACTAGTCAGTGTAAACAAGTGTCTTCAGAGATATCTTAGACAGCAATAGTAAGATAGTGTGTTAGAATAGGACATTTACTTGTTATACTTTTAGAAAGCCTTCAAGCTTTCACAGGTAATATAGTAAGCAAAGTTTTGAATAAAAAATATATATATATTGCCACCATATAATCTTGGAAAGAATGAAATTCATATTTTTTCAAGAATGTGCTCCAAGTTTAAGAATTACGCTAAAGGTTATTTTCATTGATTGTATATCCCTCCTTATTTAACATCATTAACTTACAATGAAATGCATTTTTCCTGGGGTAGATTAATTAAGTTGTTTACATTTGTCCAAACTGATTTTGTAAAATAGCATTACAGCATTAGCACGAGTCCCGCCAGTCCACGCCTGCATATCACACACACGAAGAACCCCACACAGCATACAGTCAGCTCTCTATAGGTCAGATTGAGTTTCATGCCAGAACTCACGATGAATTCGTAGTCCACTGTGCTGCCAATGTCCTGCAGTGATGTCATAGCGCTCTCTCCCCTGACCGCTCCGCTGAAGAACAGCTGATGAGGGCGAGCCAGGCTGACCAACACACAGTCAATGCTTCAAACTACAATTTCATCTCAGTTTAAAAAATGAATTAACAGATCTATTTACAGATGATTTTATATTGAAGTGAGATGTGTACACATCAGAAAACAGAGACAGCTACCCGCTAAGCACCAGAGGAAGCTCGATGACCACCCGTGCGTACGCCCTGACCGGGGCCAAAGCAGGCTGCTCACTTATCCTGTGGAGATTCACACAGATTCATCTCGCATCGCTGGACTGATTCTGATTTGCTCACAATATAAACATTTTTCAGGCAGAAAACAGAGCCGAACTCACGTAGACAGCGCAAGCTGAACAGACAGCGCCGTCGTCTCTATGGTGATCGCAGTGCTCAGAACTAGATAAAATTTGACCTGACATAAAGAATTAAGGTCAGTCTCAGTTTCCTGAAGGTCAGAACGTTGTAAGGAGGTCAGAGAGCGTTACAGTACCGTGGCTTCTCTTTTGAGGGGATTGCCCAGTTCACACAGCGCCTGAGAGCCGTTCTGATTGACTTCACACAGCACCTTCAAGATAGAGCACACTGTGCAGTCAGGATCAGGAAATGAGGAGAATTATGATGGAGATGTACACAGACCTGCTGGCCCAAGAGTCCAGAGTATGAGAGCGTGTCGGGCAGAGACACCAGCAGCTGTGCGGCATGGGCGTCGTCTCCATCTTCCTGTGGGTTTTCTGGATCGGACGGCATGTTAGACACCATGACCTCCAGCACCACTGACCTCTGATCCGACAGAGAGAACACCGGCACATCGAACTCGTCTCTAACCATAGAGAAATTGACATAATGAAGGTCAGTTATTAATACTAAACCCGTCTGTACACGCATTACTGAGAGCGTGCAGACACTGAGACTCTTACCGCGGCAGAGGACTGAAGGTATTTGAAACGGGTGCTTTTGTGCCAAACTGATAGGAGAGCTGTAGGTTGCTCTGGCATATCTTATCCTCACCACACCCTTCTCTGACGAAATTGACCTGAGAAGACACACACATTCATCTTTACTGTTGTGATACTGTTTTTGACCTGACGGGACTCTGGACTTGTACATTTACACAAAATATGAAGTGGATACCTGACTACTTACCAAATTAGTACACGGCAATGCAATATCAATTCTAAGTGTAATATTGCAATATGCAATGCAACATTGAGATTTATGTTTAGAGTCACATGAGTCATAACTGGAATATCAATCGTTAATGTAGATTATTCAAATGAGTGAATTCTTTGTGTGAACCACTTCATACTCATCAAGTAATCTATACCAGGATATGACAATATGACAACACCCATAATGATGCTCACAATTGAGCTCACTCATATCTCCACAAATATAATGGAAAATACTAATACTAAGTGTGTGTGTGTGTGTCGAGCATTGGTGAACATGTAAAGTAAGAGCGGAGCATGTGGAATAAATTGAGACTTTGCATTCAGTACTTAGATACTAATACTTTTCATAATTTGTCACAGCTCTGGGGGGGGGGTTCAGTTAATTATGCAATGCAGCCCTACTACACGAGCGATAAAACTAACACAGCTATGAAGGACAGGAGAAGTAGGTGTGTTTTACCTCAGAGTAGAGTGTGTTTGAGGGACTGGGGCTCAGCACAGGGCTCAGCTGGTTGTGGTGTTTGTGTCCCGTGTGGTGGTGATGTCTGCTTCTCCGTATAGTGTGTGTGATAGCCAGAGAGACCGGCCGCAGCTTGTCCTGAATGTTTTCCTAGTCAAATGACAAGAGCATAGTTCCTTCCCCATTCACCTGATATTAACATGCCTCTCGTGTGCTCACTTGTGATCAGACATCACTGAGACCCTCCTCTCTTTCTAGAAGTGTAGCTGCAATCGTTTGAATTCCTTGTTTTAGTGTGATCTCTCACAACACCTTCCATAATGATTACTGCAAATAGGCTTTTGTTCTGTACCGAAGGCATTTTTCTCATTGTGTGGTTTCAGTGGTCTGATCACAAAGCGTTGTTGATCCTATTTCCACCTGTTCATATACTGCCTCGATCCAGGTGGAAACAGATCAACGCTCACATTCAACTGCAAATACAGTTTTACCTGTACAACAAAAGTCACTGTTTGGCAGTCGGGATGTTTTTGTCCACGTAGCTCCACTTCCACTGAATGAACGTACTCCGGCTCTGATAAACTGCGGTCCAGGAAGTTAACTCTGTGAGGAAGACCCAACTTCCTGCGCTCTACGTCTGCCTCAAAATGCACACCAAGAGCTGATGTGGGAGAACGACACAGAGCCATTTAAAGACGTGTGTGTCTGCATGTACACTGTGTGCTGTGATGGTGGATGTGGCTTTTCTCACTGATATGTGGCGAGTAGGAGTCTGGATGAGCAGTGTACGTGTAGCAGGCCTTCACATCCACACTAGATGAACACGACACACACATCACAAGTGCCGTTAAACATAAAGCTTTCCAAACAAGACGTCACAGACACAGTGTGAAGAGCTCTGTAGAAACAGGTTCGGTCCTCACATAAATGCATAGGACAAATACAGTATACAGTGCAATCAATAAAAGTGACTTCTGACCAAACACCGTCTTGGTCCTGGCAGTTGTGCTGCGTCAGATCGATATACTGAGGCTCGATGGAAATGTCCCTAAACACGTGGACCACCGGACGTGACCTAACAGACAAACAAAAAGTCATAAAAGATCTTGAAAATTAATAAAGACCGCAAGGCATATATCTGTTTTTAAACATTCAGCTGACATGTTTGTTCTGGCACACATGCTTTCGGTTCACAGCTCGTGGCAAAAGCATAAACAGGAGGTTCATATCTCACCTATAAAGCACAACCTGATCACTGAGAGAGCCGATAGCTAGATCTGGATAAAAATTCCCATCAACATCTAGTCCTCCAGATATGGAATAGCCCAGCCGCTTGACTCCTGCATTAAGGCCGTCCAGAACCTTGAGGGAAAGACAAGTAGATTCAGAATGCTGCGATGCACTTCTGCCAATCAACCTGTTACTGAAGGCTGTGAGAACGAATCGAGATTAAATCATTCTCTAAATAAAACTGAACTGGCCGGTTTGGCGTCTGTCTCCAGTTTTCTGCTCTTTAGCATCTGAAATGGTTGTTTGTCTTTCTTACCCATTCACAGCGTGTATTTATTAGTTGCATGGTCTTTTTCTTGTCTTGTATTTTGTAAAATGATCTTTAGCTGATTAAAGGTGCTGAATGTATATTATTCCAAAATTGGGTAACGCTTTAGAATAATGGGCCGTTGTTAACAAGTAACTATGCAGGAAGTAAAAGGTAGTTCTACATTAACCCTTAACTTAATACTATTAACTAATAGAGAAGTAAGATTAACTAAGCAGTTGTCACGCTGGGGTTCCGGCAAGACATGGACAGAGTCGTCGAAGTAATGAAATAAACACAGAGAATCAAAAAACACGCAGGTTACATTGACGATAATGGACCAGAACCGAGAGACAGGAAACAACTTATAAAGGGTAGACAATCACAGATAACTAGCTGGACACACCTGACATGAATGACTAATTAACAAAAAAAAAATTAGTGAACGTAAGATAAAGATAGTTCCTCATTAGATACTTGATAATTATTAAATAAAAATATCCTCATTGTGAACTATGACCAATTAATTAAGAATTACCAACTAATTACTGATCACAACAGCAACAGCTTAAAAGTAACCAATTGGGAAGGGGAAACTCATTTATGAATCAAATAATTCAGCTACAAAACTGTGACCAAAGGATGGATGTTCTCCGTTTATTTCAAATTTAAACATAAAAGAATAATAACAATGATAAATTACTTAAAAATGTTAATAATTAGGAAGTGATCCTGACAAGCTCATGATTTAATTAGTGCACAATAGTTTTATGTCATTATTTCAACATGTATCCAGACTGGTGAAATATCACTAGTACCTCACCAAAAATTACGACTCTACAGTATGTGACAGATATAAAATGTCAAACTACTTTTTCATTTATGTTTGAGTAAATTTACGTTAACGTGTTTTTCACTTTAAGATCACTAGTAGTTCCTAATAAAAGAGAAAAATAGATCAAGCCCTCACTAATTACTACAGCGTTACTCTGACAGCCTGCAGAAACCATAACCACTCAGTAATTACTATGTCATTTAATAACATAGTTTATATCTGACACATGGTGTACAGTCATAGATTTTAGTAGACCACTATTGCTTTACACAAATGTATGACTGTACACTATGCATCAGATATCACATCTGACCAGACACTGTTGATGCCTTCATTCAGGATGTGAATTTGTCAAAAGAACATATGTTCAAGAATTCACTTTTGACGCTCGGTCAAAACAGTTTTGCGCCGTTTTTCGATGCTCAAGTCACATTTCGATGTGAGGTGTCCTCCGTTGTTTTAAATAGGAAACCCTTTGTGTCAATATGCCAGCACAATATCTTCTTTTTATTTTATTTTATCGTCATAATTAAAAGATATATTGGGTACAAACATTGCCATTATTGCATATATGTAGGGGTGTGATTTTGTAATGGGTAACACTGTACAATAACAGCACATGTACTAATACAAGAATTTACAATTTCCTGACTATAAACTAATGATGCTAGTTAAGACATCTGTTAATCAAGAACTAACTTAACTACGACATGAATACTGCATGAATAACGTCACCTTAATGACATGTTAGTTAATGTATGAATTAACAAGTTGTGCTAAACTAAAATCAAACATGTTTTCATGGCACACAATTGTTTCTAGATCTGCCACCTGCAGCCGTCACAAACATCAGTGAATGCCCGACACCTGAAAACAACGGAGGACCCCTCGCGTTGAAAAGTGACTGAAAAGGGGTACCTTGAGCATCGAAAAACCACGCAGAACTGTTTTGACCAAGCGTTGTTAAAAGAAGTGGTCAATGGCTCAGACAATGGCAAATGTAATCCAAATGGCGAGGCAAGCGGGTAATCCAACAGATGGAGGGTAGTTCAGACGAGGGCCAAACAGAGGCCGACAAGACAAAGAGTAATCAGGAAACATGATGTGACTAGACTTAGACTAGAATTAGGAGCTTGGCTCTATAAAGTTGCTGTCACTGACAGAGAGATAAGCACAAACAATACTGGGCGGTCTGAGAAGGATCTGGTGGCTGTTAAATAGTGTGTGTGACTGGCTAAAGGTGAAATGTAACCTGGGAAATGTAGTCTGGGGTGACACGTACCAGTCTGTATAATAGAGTCAGTGTAACGGACAGAAGGCCACGGACAGGCCTAGAATTAACTATATTTTTTAAAGCCAATATACTTCAGGTTGTTACTGCTGAAAACCTCTCGACAGCGTTCCACTCCGCAGTCAGTCTGAAGTAAATTTAGGTCCGTCACACAGGATTGGCTGGTGTGTTTGTCTGTGAGCACATGACTTCTGTCTATTTCTGGATTATGTGCACATGCAGACTGATATGCTGTTTGCTGTTGTGCCACATATCAGTGTTCAAGTTACAAACAATGGACCCTCTTATTACAAGCGGAAATCCTCATAGGCATGCTGGATGGAAACTACTACATACACTAGTCAACATTTGCAGTGCAATAACCAAAAAATCACAAAGATTACAAAACATTACACGATTTGCAAAATGAATATTGTTTGAATTGGTATTTCCAACTAATATTCTCGAGCAAAAGACATAAATAACATAAATAATAAGACGTATAATAATTTTTTTGTGAAATTATGTGTGTGAGAGAGAGAGAAAGAAGGTTTACCTGAGAGGGTTTGGTATCAATGCCAGATGAAGAGCCACGGTAAATAAAAACCTTCCCATCTCCATCAAACGGGGCTCCAACAGCAATGTCTGAAAACAACCAAAATCAAATAAAATATCAAGAGATTAAAGATTTTTTCAGTTCTGTTATAAATTTTGTATTTTCTTTGGTAAGTAGGATATTTCCTCTTATAGACACCAAAAAGCGTATATACAGGCCCCAGTAGAAAATTGTGGGTCCATTTTTTTATTAATACATCATCTGTAAACTGAATACATAAGGTTTGTAAGGATCAGACAATAATTGATTAAGATACAACTATTTGAAAATCTGGAATCAGAGGGTACAAAAAAAATCGAAATATTACGCAAACCTCCTTTAAAGTTGTCCAAATGAAGTTATTAGCAATGCATATTACTAATCAATGATTAGGTTTTGACATATTTATGGTAGAAAATGTACAAAATATGGAACATGATCGTTACTTAATATCCTAATGACATGTATTCCAATAATTTTCTCCTGCCTGTCTTTATGTTTTGTGTCTTGTCTGGTGTCAGCACATGGCTTTGTTTTTGTCAGCCATGTGCTTCCCTAGTCCCTCCTCCTTGTTTCCTCTTGACCACACCCTCTCGTTAGCCTCGTTGAGTCCTTGTTTAGTTGATTATCTTCAGCTGTTCCTCGTGTGCTTTCCTCCCTATTTATTGTGCCTCTTGCCCTATTGCTGGTGTGTCTTGTCACCCACTCTTCTTGTCTTTCACACTGTCATCTCTTGTCTTGTCTTGTCCCCTCTTGTCTTTCTCTCTGTGTCTGTGGATGTGGTAAGATCTGGCAAGTCTTGTGCCCTTGTCCTGTCTAGTAGGTTCATGTTTTGTCTTGCTCCTTCTCTTCCTTTTAGTTTGAATTTGCTTTCTTTTATTTATTATTGAAGTTCTCCTAGTCTTGATCTCTTGCTTTCTTGATCTCTTTATAATTTTTTTCCCCCCTGCCTGCGTCTTGTGTATCTCTGTTTCTGTGGAGCCTTGTCCTGTCTTGTCTTTTGTTCTAGAGTTCCTGTCCTGTTCCCCGCCATTGGTTCTCCTGGCCTGGCATTTAGTCAATTTCAGTATTGTCTGCCTTCAAGTAAATCAAGTAGATGCCTTCTAGATAAATCCTGTTCTGTTTTTGCGATCTACCCTGTCAGGCTTCTACTGTTGGTGTTATATCCTGCCGTGTGCTGCCTGAGAATGTGCCAGTGGTCCTCCCTAGTCATGGTGTGTCGTGTATTGCTATCGCTGCGGCGCCCGGGGAGCAGTTGGGGGATCGGTGCCTTGCTCAAGGGACTCACCTCAGTTGTGGTATTGAGGGTGGAGACAGCGCTGGTAATTCACTCCCTCCACCTTCAATCCCTGCCGGACCTGGGACTCGAACCCGCAACCTTTCAATTACAAGCCCGACTCCCTAACCATTAGGCCACGGCCACGGCTGCCCCAGATACACCCCCTGAACTGAGAATGGGTCCTCCTTACAAATCCCTGACATATAAGTATTGTGATATTACCCCAGAGCACACTCACTGCACTGTAACAGCAATACGCTACTGCATTTATTTTATATTTTACAAATGAACCAAACGCAGAATTCAGTTGAATCTGCTTCTATGTGAAACCGAGAAGCATATAAACACACTTGCATGTGCGTCTGATTTCGTTCTTACCCTCATAACCATCCCGGTCCAGATCTCCAGCACTGCTGACGGTCATCCCAAACATAGAGTCGTATGTTCCGTTGAGGCGGATCGGCCGTGCCTTCTCCCAGTGGCTGGCTGGGTTCAGGTACACATACACAGCACCTCCAATCTCTGCCTTTCGGTCGAAGAAATTTGGAGCTCCCACTACAAGATCTGTCCAGCTGTAGGTGAAATCATCCTGTTAGATATAAAGCACATCAGATTCAAGGCTTCACACAGAGACATGCAAAAGTCACACCCGTCACTGTTCAGATCAGCTACGGCCACAGAGTAACCGAAGGAGGAGGCCAGTTCCTCTCCCCACAGAATATGGTCAGGCATCAGCTGGTAGATGTTGTCCTTCCGCAGCAGAACCACGGCTCCTGTGTGATTGGCTCGAGGAGCTCCAGCAACAAACGTCAGCTCAGACTTACTCATGAGACCTCTGGCTGAGTCCACGGAGAAACCTGTGACCAGAAAACAAATAGACCACCTGATGATTTTCAGATGATCTTGTCCATTTGTCAGAGAATCCCATAATTCAGGGGTTTTTCATTAAGTAAAGTTCAAGGATATTTTTAAGTATAGTTTATGTATTAGTATACAAATATCAGTGTACTTATAGTATTTCAATACTTCTTGGGACTAAACTGGCCCACGTTCTAGTATATACTGTAAGTCCAACAGTAGCAAACTTTGAGTACACAACTATATATACTAAAAGTGAACTTATAGGTATTCTGATAGTTTACTAGTTAAATACTTATAATATAGTATAAAATAGTATACTTATTTAGTACCCTACCATAACACAGATTCTAGGCGCTCAGTATAGCTCAAATATATTTAGAATGTTTCTAAGTGTAAGTCGAGTATACTTAAATGTCACTTTAAGTATATTTCTGAGAAGTACATTAATAATAAGTACATAAAAAGTAGTATACTTATACTATAGAAAAGTTATACTTTTACTCACTTGAATAAACTCTCTTTTCATAAGATATACCGCTATATCAATAGCCAATACCAGTCAAAATAAAACAAATTATTAAAATATAAATATGTCTACAAACCCAGGTAGCTGTTCTGAGCGACGTCCTCAAAGGAGCTTTTAGACGGTTCCAGAGTTTTGTAGACCAGAGCATCCTCAACAGGACTGGCCATAAACAACAGCCCTGAGTTTGGAGTTTGGGGATGATTTAGAGGGAGACAAAAACCGTCATCAATTCGTTAAAGGCAAATCTCATTACCTTTCCAGTTGTAGGTCCCCGGGGCCCCAAAGAGGATATAGTTTTTGTCAGGTGTGAAACTAGCCGACAAGCCCTGCTGGCAGAACCCAAACTGCTCATGTCCTTGAGAACGCCCTTCACAGAACTTCCACTCTCCCCCGTCCAGATCATCTCTCTCAGTCAGATCTTCACTCAGCACATAACAGCGTCCGATCGGGTCGCGGGTCTCAAAAGACTGGTTGACGTGTTGTCTGAGCTCATAGAGATGAGCGCATGTCTGTGTGAGGACATCAACGGCAAAAGGATCTTTGATTAAATCTTTGTTGATTCCCTACTAGGGTACATTTTGAACGTGCACAGCGCTCATGACGGAGCAGTGAGGGTCACTGCGTTTACTGGGCTTCGGGACTGGACCTGACGGGTTAGAGTTAGGGTTATGTTACCTGATCTCGAGCGTGCTCAATGCTCATGATTGTGGGGGTTTTAGGGATACAAAGGATGCTTTTGATGCATCTTTTTAAAAATTTGCTGAAGAATACAAAAAGAAGGCTGCCCTCCAAGGATCTTTGACAGCACTTTGTGACACGCCAGGATGAGATACTCAGTAGGGGTGTAACGTGGCTTTCGGTTCGGTACGCATTACAAACCGATTCAGACTAATACTTTTATATTTTGAAAAAAAAAAGAGAATAAAGTGTGTAAAATATAATGATTTCGGTGCTACGCTCAACAAGGCAGCGCAAACGACGGGACAGACAACGTGCTGACCAGGGTTGGGGTCAATTCAGGAATGAACTCAACAATTCCAGTTCAAAGAAGGAAATGGAATTGGAATTTGAAGTAAACAACAATTAAAGGAAATAGAATTGAATTGGAATTACAGGAAGTGGAAATCAATTCAGGAAGAATTCCACTGAATTGTGTTTATTGTTGAGCATTTATTTGTCATTGCATTTAAAGACATACATTTGAACTTTATTTATGATGATTCACAAATATCATGCCATGTAAGAAATAGAGTTGATCAAATGCAAGTAAATAAAAATGAGAACAGTGCATTATGAATTAATAATTGACTGATAGTGGTGATAAATTTCTGAATACATTGAATATATGATTGACAAATGTTTTGGTCTTGATTTAAACTTTATGTAATTCAATTACATGGTGAATGTCCATGTATTTACATGACATAACTTTAACATAAACAAATCAAATCAACATAATGTGATCCAAATGCATCAGTCATGTGTGAATGAAACGGGTCAGATCAGAAGTCTCCGCACCGCTCAGTGTTCATGTGTTTCTACACTGATGCATTTGAATAACATTAAGTGTATTTGATTTGTTTATGTTAAAGTTACGTAATTGAAATTCACTGTGTAATTGAATTAGTTTAAATCAAGACAAAAACATTTGGTAATCATATATTGAACGTATTCAGAAATGTATCACCACTGTCAGTCAATTATTAATTCATAATGTACTGTTCTCATTTTATTTACTTGCATTT
>JAUMHR010000060.1:403624-417316 GCA_032361145.1 Enteromius fasciolatus | reverse complement strand
TTGACATTTTGAAGAGGCAATAGTGGCCCAAAAGAAGAGCAAGAGCACAAGAGAAACATCTGACTTCAGTGCATTATCATGATATAATGACAGTAAACCAATTTCTAACATAACCAAAAAGATAATCATCTTCTCTGTGATTTTAATTTGGAAAATTGTGTTAGCTTAATTATAATGAAAACATTGTTATAGGACGGCAGCGGTGGAATCACTCAAAACAGGATGAGATGAACTTGTTTTTAATAATGAACTCATTATTGTTTGTTGGATGAGTTAGGTTAAATGTAAATATTCCAAGAATTTCTCTGTCGTTCACTGATGTTTGTGGCAGGTGGCAGATCTAGAAACAATTGTGTGCCATTAAAGCATATTTGATTAAGTTTACCACAAATAATTAATTCATACATTAACTAACATGCAGTAACTAACATGTAATAAAGGTGGCGTTATTCATGCAGTATTCATGTCGTAGTTAAGTTAGTTCTTGATTAATAGATGTCTTAACTCATCTTTAGTTTATAGTCAAGTAATTGATAATTCATGTACTGTTATTCTAAAGTGTTACCAGATGGAACAGTATTCTAAAGTGTTACCCTTGTTCATTCAGCATTACTGTCACCTAACCACTAGCGATTTACAGGGTTATTGTGCAGATGGCCAATTATAACCAGAGCACTCACGAAATCACCCGTCCCTCGGAGCTGCTGGCTGGGATTCAGGCCTATGTTACCAGTCTGCACAGCCTCAGCTGCTACATCAACATTGATGTCACGCGCCTGGTGAAGAGCGTTTTGTTGCAGCAGACGCAGCCGCTGGACTCTTATGGAGCACAGACCATCACAACACTCTATACAAACTGGTAAGACCTCATGAATCTGTATTAGCCCATTCCTTCTGAGATTGTCCTTCACTAACACCAGGCTTAGGATCAGTGACCACCACTCACGAAATTCAACCAACGTGTAATTGTAGTCTCTTCTAACGGCTGAAGGTCTGGGAACTGAATGGCCAAGAGCCCCCCCCAAGAGTTTGTTTTACTGACAGCTAAAGAAATCAATCGTGTTTTGTGGCGTACTATGTTCAGGGGCATGGAAATGTCACCACAATAACAGACCAGTGTGCAAAACGCTTAGATGTATTTTAAAGATTCTATGCCACAAACTTTACATATTTCACATACTTTTCCATCCTGTTCATACCAACTGTACATAAACAGTCCTGAAAAGTGATGCCAAAACATTCACCCCTGGTACCTGGCTGCAGTGTTTGTTCAGGACCTGCCTTTATGAGTCACTGAATCACAGACAATTCACAAAACATCGCAGCTGTTGTTCTAGACCAGATTTGTGATCTCTGATTTAAACGTGGTTTTTGTGGTCAGGTTTCTGGAGGGTCTCTTGCGTCAGGCCAGCAGCGCTCTCATAGTCCACTGTCCTACCACACAGTGTTTCGTGAACCAGAACACTGAGAATGAGCAGAGCTTTCGTGCTGAAGAATACTCCGACATTTGTGGTGAGCTGAAAATTAAGATAATATTTCAGCTACACTGCTAAATATAGAATCGAAATATTTAATTTCACATTTCAGTCTACTGCATCTGTATACTGCGTTGATTTTCATGAATGCAATCTAAAGCATTTTTTTCACATATTAATATTGCATGTATTCCTTATAATAGTAATAATAATACAATATAATGTAATATGGGTCAAAATATATTTAAATCATTCTATATACAAGCACACACTTCCTGTGTTTGTATTTTTTAAAAATACTGTATTACTATGTTAAAAGTATATGTGGCAAAAGCCGTATTGTGATTTTATGGTGACGTATTTCTGTGTAGGTTTGCGATCGTTGGCTGAACTGATCGGCCCTTATGGACTGAAGTTTTTAAATGAGAACCTCATGTGGCACATCATATCCCAAGTTGGTGAACTAAAGGTATGACATCTTTCAAAATGAAGACACATTTAGATATAATTGAAAAACATGGCTAATTAAAGTGTACTAATGTTTGAATTAAATCATGTTGTTATTGTCAGAAACTCGTAAATGACAACATGGATGTCCTAGTGCAAATGAGAGCTAACTATGAGAAACCCGAAGCCATGATTGACCTTCAAAAGAAACTGACAGGTACAGTCTTATGAGACTTGACTTAATTTTTAAATACACTCTTTTGTATACTTAAAGCTGTGATGTAAGGAAAGTGTCATTTTTTTCTGTATTATGACATACATCTAGAGTGAAAAATAAAATAAAATTCAGGGCAGGACTTGGTTCTGTCCCTCGGTTGGTGACTGAATGCAGAGTCAGCTTGTGAACTTGCAGTCATTTATAAGAAAGAGGCAGGTTTTTGTGAACTTAAAAATTGTACTCAAGTCACTGGAGAGAAGTCACTGACCGATACTGATTAAAAAGCATCTGGTAAATCTGTGAATGTAAAAACAGCTGCTGATAGACTCTTGGGAGATGGACAGGATTAGATGAATAAACTTCACTTTAGAATATAATTTAATGAATTGTTCTGTGTTTCTGTATTCTTTCATAAAATGAAAAAAAATATATAATAGTATATAATATTTTCCTGATTAAATAAAAGTATGAAATAAAATGAACCATCTGTGAAAATACCTGTTGTCACCATCTGAGACTTTTACAGGCAAAACAATTATGGTTAAATATGAATGTTTAAAAAAAAAAGGGTTTTGTAGCTTTGCTAAACCACTACTGATCATTAGCGTGTGAGTCCTCTACTCTAATCAGAGCTCTTCTCACACACAAGCTTCTCCTCTCCATTAAAGATCACTCAAAAACATAATGCAATAACCAGACATGCCAAATATAAGAGAATTGCTATTACCAATATCCTACAAAATTTAAATGAAGGAAATTTAATTTCTAATAGTTCAATATAAAATATTGTTGAATAAGCACAATGAAATGGCTGCATTATAATTGTTAAACACTCGCACACACACACACACACACACACACACACACACACACATATGTGTGTATATACTGTATATAAATAATATATATATTATTTTTTTGTTTTGTCTTTCTCCAAAAAATATATATTTGTTATTTATAAGCTGGGAGATGTTTTATTCATTCATTCACCCTCTTCTCTATTCCTCTATGGCCTTGTACTGTGATTAAAAGATGATTTTATCCAATATTGTTCATCAGGTAGTGAGAATGTTTTGAAGAGAATGACTATTGTTGGTGTGATTCTGTCCTTTCGCTCCATGGTCCAAGATTCTCTTGAGGAGGTAAATGTCTCTATTTATTTTCATTCATTTTGAATCGGAACACATTGGATCAAGTATTTTCTATGTATTACAATAATTTTTTAACATGTTATGATGAACTGCCTGGTTTATGAGTGAGCACAGGATGTAAATCTGCTGATCATTTCCATCTGTAGATCATGGACAGACACTGTCCATTTGTAATGAGACCCATCAGATGTCTAAAGGACTTCATCTACCCTGACGGTGACATCAAGGTAAAACATTTCTTCAGTTAGCTTGTATCTGTCTGTAGGGAAGAGAGCAGGAGGAAACCCAGAACATTGCAACATCAATATTGCCATTGAACTGAACAGAATCAATGATGAACCAAACTGAGCTGAAAATAAAGACAATGGTGTCTTTGTGAACACTTTAGAATACTGTTCCTGTGTTAAAGAATAACTACACAGGAACTAGTGACTAATGCACTAACAACATTGTGGTAACTACCATTACCTCTCAAGATACTCTGATTAATGATTTTGTAAATAATAGCACTAAGTAGAGACTGGTAGTTCACTATTAGCTCAACAACATGTATTATATTTGTATACAGTACTATGAAAAAGTTTTAGGCAGTTGTGAAAAAATGCTGTAAACAAAGAATGCTTTCAAAAATGGAAGTGTTAAAAATGTATTTTCATAAATGAACAAAATGCAGTGAATGAACAAAAGAGAAATCTAAATCAAATCAGTATTTGGTGTGAACACCCTTTGCCTTCAAAACAGCAGCAGTTCTTCTAGGTACACTTGCACACAGTTTTTGAAGGAACTCGGCTGGTAGGTTGCTCCAAACATCTTGGAGAACTAACCACAGATCTTCTGTGGATGTAGGCTTTCTCACATCCTTCTGTCTCTTCATGTATTCCCAGACACACTTGTTGATGTTGAGATCAGGGCTCTGTCGGGGCCATGCCATCAATTCCAATACTTCTTGCTCTTCTTTACGCTGAAGATAGTTAATTAATGGCTTTGGCTATATGTTCGGGGTCATTGTCCTGCTGCAGAATACATTTGTGGCCAATAATACGCCTTCCTGATGGTATTGCATGATGGATAAGTATCTGCCTATATTATGCTTCACTGTTGCCTGCAGACACTCATTATTGTACCGCTCTCCAGCCCTTCGACGAACAAAACCTCCTTCTGCTACAGCCAAATATTTCACATGTTAACTCATCATTCCAGAGCACCTGCTGCCATTTTTCTGCACCCCAGTTCCTATGTTTTCATGCATACTTGAGTCGCTTGGCCTCGTTCCCACGTCAGAGGTATGGATTTTTGTCTGCAACTCTTCCATGAAGACCACTTCTGGCCAGACTTCTCCGGACAGTTGATGGGTGTACCTGGGTCCCATTGGTTTCTGCCAGCCCTGAGCTGATGGCACTGCTGGACATCTTCTGATTTCGAAGGGTAATAAGCTTGATGTGTCTTTCATCTGCTGCACTAAGTTTCCTTGGCCGACCACTGCATGTACGATCCTCAACGTTGCCCGTTTCTTTGTGCTTCTTTAAAAGAGCTTGAACAGCACATCTTGAAACCCCAGTCTGCTTTGAAATCTTTGTCTGGGAGAGACCTTGCTGATGCAGTATAACTACCTTGTGTCTTGTTGCTGCGCTCAATCTTGCCATGACATGAGACTGTCTTTTACAATCTCACCTTGGTAGCAGAGTTTGGCTGTTCCTCACCCAGTTTTAAGCCTCCTACACAGCTGTTTCTGTTCATGACTGGGTTTCAACCTACGTGTGACATTGATGATCATTAGCACCTGTTTGGTATAATTTGTTGATCATACACCTGACTACAATCCTACAAAATCCCTTATTTTGTGCAAGTGTATCTATAAGAATTGATGCTGGTTTGAAGGAAAAAGGTACAGTAGTAACACCAAATATTGATTTGATTTAGATTTTTCTTTTGTTCGCTCACTTTGCATTTTGTAAACTGACAAAAATGAACAATCATTATTTCTATTTCTGAAAGCATTCTTTGTTTACAGCATTTTTTCACACCTGCCTAAAACTTTTGCACAGCACTGTATATCCTGGAGAACTACAAAGAACTATTGAATACATTTTCAAAATGAATGTGAATTGTGGATAATTATTAAATGAAGATCACACCAACCCACTAGGAATGATTCTGAAATCATGAATGAAATCTTACCAAATTTAGCAAATGAATATCTAACCAAAAACCTCAAAAGTTTACAATGACTTCAGTAATTACTATTGAGTTATCACAGTCTTCACTTTAGAATACTGATACAAAAAATCTGTAATTTCTTCAGAATGATGTAGTAACACCTGAATAGTTACTATCCAGTACTTCACAAAACCATCAAAAACTTGAAATGATTTCAGTAATTACTAGAGAATTATCACGTTTGTAATGATAAGGACAGACAGGGACAAGCGGCTCCAAATGCAGGATTTACTCTAGGTGGAGACAGGCAGGGTCGAAACAATGGCGATCAGGAATGGGAGAGGCAAACAAAAGGATTATCCGGATAGGCTGAGCAGGGGTCGGGCGAACAGAGAACAGAATCCATGAGGGCAGAGGCAAAATTAATAATCCAAAGAAGGCAGAGTCGGTAACAGAAAATCCACAAAGAACACAGAACACTCGGGAAAGACACAATGATTGACGACAAGACACAGACACACATCCTTTAAATACAAGACATAATGAGATAACGAGGGGGAAGAACTAAACAGTAGAGATAGCAACAAACCAGCTGGGTGGAGACAAAACAGAGTGGGCACAAAACACTGTAACAAGTAAAACACTGACAGACAACATAACAATGTTATTCACTTTAATACTTCACTTAAATACTGGTCCAAATATTTAGTAATTCTTTATGATTAATTTTCTTTTTTTTCTTGAATTTTGTGCGGGGCATGGGCACTGGAGTGCACCTGCGAGGCACAGGTACAGGGAGATACCTCGTCCGTAGACCCAGATCTGACAGCTCACCCTCAGCCTTGGTGCAGTGGGCGGAGCTCCTCTCCGCGCACTGGCGATCTCCACCGTGGCAGGCTCCTTGGCCGGCTCTCCACCTGGTCTGACGTTAGAGGCTCTGTGCTGCGGGGAGATGGTGGTGGGCTGGGCTCTGGGTCGGGAGTGGCACTGGCGAGCTCTTCCATGGCACAACCGATCTGTTCCTCGCCAGTGTCCACTCCACGAAAGCGGCAAAGTCCGCTCGAGGACCATCTTCGGACAACGGTGCGCTGTCCGGAAAGCTGGAGAAACATGCAATATGCAGAAATTGTCTAGTATGGTCCTCGAGCGAGCTCTCCCCCTGCTCCAGCAGGAGGAGGAAATAGTCCGGGTTGAATGGGGAATCCATGAGGGAAAACAGAAAATAAAAACTGACAAAACACACGGAAAAATAAAGCGAATGGTAACATTCCGGTCATTCTGTCACGCTCTGCATGTGGCGAAGCAGAAGTCAGATACAAAACTCTGTAAAGCAAATCCTTTTATTACTTGAAGTGCACGAAGACAGGCAAGCAGGGTATCCACAACGACAGATCCTAAGCAAACATTAATGACCGGAACACAAGGACTAGACTGAACGTAACTTATATAGCACAGACAATTATTCTAACAAACAAGACACACCTGAACGTAATCAACACTGACAGAAACTAGGTCACAGGGAGCACATGGGGAAATGACAACATCAACGAACACAAAGTGGGAACGTTACAGCCATACAATAGCTCTTAGTAGTTCTTAGGGAGGTATAAAAAGAAAAAAAAAAAAATTACTGATTTAACTAATAGTGAACTACCACATTCGACTAAACAATATTACTTATTATTCATTATTCAGAGTTTTAATTAGTTACTAGTAGGGGTGTGACAAGATCTTGTGGCACAAGATCTCGCGAGATGAAATGTGTCTCGCGAAATGCGGCAGGTCTCGCAAGAACTTGGCAATATCCTCGCGATAGGGGTATGATAGAGAGGTAAGGATAAAAGATGCGCCCGCAACATTTAAGTCATTGGTGTGGCAACATTTTGGGTTCCCGGTGGAAATAAGAAACTGAAAAAATGACAGAAAAGACAAAGACAATTTGCAAACATTGTAAAAAAATAATACCGTACACCTCTGCTAACACGACTATGTCACGAAGGGTGGTTGGCTGGTCCGTGTGTGTGACAGACGAGGAGAGACAGGATTAAATCAAGTGCAAAGATTTAATAACAAAAAGAAACACCGGAGCAACACAAAAGCTGTCGGGGCAGCAAAAAAGGCTTACACGGGGTAGGCACACACACGTACAAACATCGCACAACTTTACATAACATTAACGAGACCTGAATAACAAAGGAAAGACATGGGTATTTAAAGGGAACCAAATCAGACAGAAAGTGGAGGCAGGTGTAAAAATACACAGGTGAAACAATCAACTAATGAGGAACAAACCAAACAGACAGGACTGAACCAAAATACACAAAGATACGGGGGAGCACTACACAGGACAGGGACACGATGTGACATAACGCCCCCCTCTACAAAGGCGCACCTGCGCCGTATGACATCAATTGGGTGGGAGGGCTGGGCGCTCCGGAGGCAGGACCCGGGAACCTATGCTTCTCCTGCCTCCCGGGCGGATCAGGAGCTTTTGCCGGCCATGCCAGCTCAACAGTCTTGGAAGGAGGGTACACATAGGCTCTCACAATACAAAACAGCTCAGACACAGACCCTACAATAACTATTTTTGGACTGGAGCGGGCTCTGGAACTGGAGCGGGCATTGGAACTTCCCAGACTGAAGCGGGCTCGGGATTCATCTTCTTGACCGCCAACTGGAGGGCGTGGCGGCATTTCCTCAAGACCGCCATCGACTCCTCATACGAGAGGATCGGAGGAATGGAGCCCGAACTGGCGAAGATGTGCGCGCTCGCACAAGCGAACGCCATCTTCTCATTAGAGGTCTCGTTCTGTCGTTCTGTCGTTTGTTTATTGACTGCACTTAAAGGGATATTTGTTTTGTTTATTTTTATTTACACTATGCACATGTTGTTTATTACCGCATGTAATTAATTAAAATAGAAATTTAATTTCAAAAGATGGATTACAAAATGCATTTTTTAAAATTGTTTGCGTTGAATGAAGTACTGTTTTCCCTATATATTTTATCATTGAGGTTTTATTTGAAAAAAATAAAATAAAAATCTTGTCTTGTCTCGTTCTTGTGAAGCCATTGTATCGTCCCGTCTCATCACACCCCTAGTTACTAGTAGTTACTATTAGTGTTAATTTCGTCAGACGAGACGAAATATGTTTGTCAACGACCTTTTTTTTCATGACTAAGACGAGACGATGACAAGACTGCACCACTGTTCAAAAACGCTGACTAAGACTAAATTAACATGCATTATTGTTGACGAAAAAAGACGAGACGAAAATGTTTTGCATAAAATAAAAACTAAGATAATGTCACCAGCCGCGCCTCTGTGGCTCCCTCCGGAAGTCAGCAACGGGAACTCTCGCCGGAATACTAAGGTTCCTACCTGGACACTTTTGCACCACGTACCTTGGTCGCTTCCGTTTCGGACTCTCGCCTTTCGGCGGTCTATTTAAGCGGAAGTCGGACGATCGCTCGTCGCTGATTTCCCTGTGTTTTGTTGGACTGATTATTGGACTTTGATATCTCGCCGCCTGCCCTGACCTATTGCTTGGATTATCGTTTCTGTCTTTGGATTACCCTGTCTGTGTACGTTTGCCTGTGTATTGACCCACGCCTGTTTGACTACGTGTTTACATTAAAGCCTGCAAATGGATCCCACCGACTCTGGTGATATTTCACAGAAAACTTCGCCGCCATCGGATCCAGCGGCTTTATATCAGAAGATGAGCGAGATGGGCCGTCAAGCCTCGATGTTGTCAACACATCAAGCCCAGCTGGAGAAGCTTACGGGGCTTACTGACGAGCTTGTGCGCTCCATCCAGGCCATGACTACTGCAACCGCGGCCTTAACTCAAGCCGCGGCTCCCGCGCCCAGCGCCCCGGCCGTTCAACTCGCTTCCCCGGCCGACCTGACATCCAGCAGCCCCGTTCGGATCTCCCTGCGAGAGAAATACGACGGAGCTGCAGGCAAATGCGAAGGATTTCTCTTACAGTGTGATATTTATATGACACGTTACCCGCAAAGCTTCACTTCCGATGAGAGTAAAGTGTCTTTAATATGTTCACTGTTAACGGGGAAAGCACTGGACTGGGCCACAGCGCTCTGGAAAGGACGCCACATGTCATTTCCACCATATCGAAGCTTCATCAGAGAATTCCGAGAAGTCTTCGACCATACCGTTGATGGCAGGGACGCAAAGGACGAACTAATGTCTCTCAAGCAAGGCAATTCATCAGCAGCAGATTACACTATGTTGTTCCGCACCCTAGCCGCTCAGACAGGATGGGACGCGGACCCCTTACTGACTGTATATCGCCGCGGACTACGAGAGGATCTGCAGGCTAAGCTGTCCAGCCGGGACCAGGACAAGTCTCTCTCCGAGTACATGGAACTAGCGATTAGGACGGATCACATTCTGCGGTCCCGTAAACCACGCCACCTCACTCCCACACAGGCTCCGTTCCGGCCTTCACCACCGGCCGCTGAACCCATGCAGATTGGGTCTACTCAGATCTCCAGGGAGGAGCGCGATCGCCGGCTACAGAACAACCTCTGCTTGTACTGTGGTTTGACTGGACATCTTCGCGCTACCTGCCCCACACGTCCACCGCTGCCACGAGTCTACGAGTGCAGTTTCTGTCAGTCCCGCTTTGAAAATTGACATTCTGTTGTTGGTGAAAGGCTTTGAAGTCACTACCGGGGCTCTGGTTGACTCAGGAGCGGCCGGTAACTTTATTGATGAGGATTTTGTTGCTAAATATGATCTCCCTCTCCTTCCATGTACTCCCACCATGGCGGTGGCAGCCATCGACGGCTGGCCCGTAGGCACCAGGCGCATCACCCAACAGACAGCTACCCTCACTCTCTGCACCAGTTCACTTCACTCGGAGGAGATATCGTTGCACGTAATCCACTCACCTGACCACCCACTGATCCTGGGACTCCCTTGGTTGCAGCTCCATAATCCAACCATCTGCTGGCACTCCCTTCAGATCACTCAATGGTCCGAGTTCTGTCATCGACACTGTCTCCGTCACACCACCCACCAGGCGAGGCCTACAGATTCATCCAACACAGAGGATATCGATATCTCCGACCTACCCCCAGACTACCATGATCTACGCATCGCCTTCAGTCAGACTCGGGCTTCCCACCTGCCGCCACACAGGCCCACTGACTGCGCCATCGACTTGATTCCCGGCAGCCAACCCACTCGAGGTAGAGTCTTTCCCCTCTCACAGCTTGAGTCGGCCAGCATGGAGCAATATATCAAGGAGGAACTGGCCAAGGGCTTCATCCGCCCCTCAACCTCACCAGCTTCGGCTGGCTTTTTCTTCGTGAAGAAGAAGGATGGTGGCCTATGACCCTGCATCGATTACCGGTCTCTGAACGAAATAACCATTAAGTATCGGTACCCTCTGCCCCTGGTACCTGCAGCCCTGGAACAACTCAGGTCAGCCCGTCTATTCACTAATATTATGAGAGAGATCAGTGACCATCAAGGAACTGACCCCATACCCGCCGAGAAATCCTGAACTCCCAGCGCCGAGGAAGGATCCTGCAATATCTGGTTGACTGGGAGGGTTTCGGCCCTGAGGAAAGGTCTTGGGTCAACTCTGCAGACATTCTCGACCCTACCCTTACAGAGACCTACCACCGCGAACACCCTGACAGACCAGCTCCCAGACCTCGCAGCAGGCCTCGGCGTCGGCCACATCCTCGCTTCAGGACAGCCGCTCGCGGGGGGGGGGGCTCTGTCACCAGCCGCGCCTCTGTGGCTCCCTCCGGAAGTCAGCAGCGGGAACTCTCGCCGGAATACTAAGGTTCCTACCCGGACACTTTTGCACCACGTACCTTGGTTGCTTCCGTTTCGGACTCCCGCCTTTCGGCGGCCTATTTAAGCGGAAGTCGGACGATCGCTCAATGCGAAGTTTTGATTTGCCACGCAGTCAATCCTGAGGGTTTTTTTCTTTTGTTGGACTGATTATTGGACTTTGATATCTCGCTGCCTTCCCTGACCTATTGCTTGGATTATCGTTTCTGTCTTTAGATTACCCTGTCTGTGTACGTTTGCCTGTGTATTGACCCACGCCTGTTTGACTACGTGTTTACATTAAAGCCTGCAAATGGATCCCACCGACTCTCTTATCATTTTCGTCTACAATCGTCTCTGCTTCTGCTTTTTCATCAGCTGTTACGGCTTTAAAATATTCAGAAAGAGTTCGCGGCTCTGCGCTGTTGCTCAAGTTACAGGTCTCATACTCCTGCTGAACACACAAAGCGAACACGAGTGACGAGCGACGACGACATGCTAAGTCGAAGGAAGAGGCTCGATATTTGGTCGCATTTTAAGTACAATGATGATACTGACAAAAAGTCGGAATGTGTCATCATAACTGACGGAAAACACTGCGGACAAAGAATTTCGGGGAAAAACATCACCAACCTTAAACGACATCTAAAGGCTTCAGAACAGGTTAATCATTTGTGAATGTGTCTCCTAAATCAGAAATTGAAAACCAGACACGTTTAACATTTGCATTCAACAAGTGTATTTTGTCAGGTAATTATGACATTCAACCAATGTTTAAGATATGTGAAACACTGTTTTTACTGAAATGTGTATCAAATCTCAGTAATAATGTGTTATTTTAAAAAAAGACTAACAGTTTTTGACTAAACCTAGACTAAAATGATGAGACTTTTAGTCAACTAAAACTTGACTAACAAAAAAAGATATGTGAATGACTAAATATGACTAAAACTAACAAGGACATTTGGCACAAGACTAAGACTAAATTAAAAATAGGTGACGAAATTAACACTAGTTACTAGAGTGCTAATATTGTCTTATTCATGTGTTCTTATGTCTTCTGTAGAAATTAAAGTTTCATAAGTTAATTTTACAACATAAATACTGGCATTTCCTTTTTATTGTGAAGCTGCTTTGAAACTATGAACATTTTATAAAGTGCTTCATAAATAAATTTGACTTGACACAAACTATGTGACAAATGCAAGCTATTTTATTTAACAAGATTTTATATTTTAACCAGAAATGCCTGTGTGTCTTAAGACTCGTCTCATCTTGGGTTGTGTTTTTTCATGTAGGTGTCACTCGGTGTGTATGAAATGGCTTCAGCAGCTGGTTTGCCATGTGAGATTGACCCTACGTTGGTTTCAGCCATAGCAAACATGCAGACAGGTGAAGCCAGACATAGAAGTTTGTCTGTCTGGAATGATAGTTCAAGAAAATCTAATTCTTCTAATATATTCTCGATTATTCTCCTCTCCAGATAACTCATCCACTGAGGAGGATTTCAAAATCACCTGCCTGCTGATGGTTTTTATAGCCGTGTCTTTACCCACCTTGTGCCTGGATCCAAACTCATTCTACAGCCGAGAACATGGAGGTAAAGTTGGGCAGAAGAGTCGGGCAATGCAAATGCAGTCTTAACAACATGTTGATGAAAAACAAGCAGTGTGAGGAGCAGATTATGGCTAAATATAGATAAACCAGAGAACGTTGTTACATGACTGATGTATATTGGCTTATATAAAAGAAACTTGATCTTACCTTGCTTAACCTGAGCTCAAATTTTCTACATATTACTAAAATATCAGTGTTTTGTTCACCATGACCAGCCTCATCATAGCTTTCTGACAGACCATAACTACAAGCCCAATGATTACAATGCTGAACTATTTCCGAAACTCAAATGAACTTGACTTGTTTTTCAACAGGCCACCAAAACAACATTCATTGCTTGGCCACTGCAATTAATCATCTTGCTGCAGCTATGTTCACTGTCCAGAGAAAAAATATCCAGACTCAGCTTCAAGAATTCCTGAAGGTGAATCATACACCGTTGAATGCACAGCAATAGTTTTATATTTTTTATTTACACACATTCACATTCATGACATTCATAAATACACAGCAAACATTTAATCTAGGTAAATCCTTACAATATGACTCCATTTGTTAACATTAGTAAACTATATTCAATAACATGAACTAACCATGAAAAATAGTTTTGTCCTAATCTCATTTAATATTATTTTCAACATTTGCCAATAAGTGATTTAAATCAAAAGTTGTTAATATTAGTGCTATAAATATTAGGACCTGAGCTTACATCCTGGGGCTGTTCCATAAAAGTCGCTAAGAAAAGCGGGGATTAAAGTCCAAAACCTGACTTGAATGAGCTGAGCTAAACATCCGCGCTCAAATCGGTTCCATAA
>JAUMHR010000060.1:328403-346456 GCA_032361145.1 Enteromius fasciolatus | reverse complement strand
CAACTAATGCTTAATTGTGAACAAATTAACCATTAATTAATGCTTAACTAATGCATTATTTTGGACCCCTATTCTGACGTGTTACCATTTATTTTTTATTTTTTGTGGTGCTCAAGTTGAAATTAGTGATACAATGTTGTAATTGGTTTTTAAATTAAAGCACTCAACCTCAAGAGTTTTATTAAGTCCATCATCGCGTAATATGACTGCATGGCTAGGATTCATTAGGATGAAGAATGATGGTCCAAAGTCAGAAGGTTAATATGGCCTTTTTGCTTGTGGGGGCTCGAGTGAAACAGGAAAAACTAGTCCCAGGTTGGTTGTTCATCACAGTAGGAGTAGTGGGAGAGAGATACAATTTATGTTTGTGTAGAGTTAAGGCATAAATAACTTGACTTGACTGTGGGTCCATTCCCACTTTCCACTGTGAGAGTTATTCTGAAGTAAAAAGTGATGAAAAGTGACATAGCTCTTAACCACACAAAAGAGTTAAATTCTTAATTAAAAGAGTCGTTTCTTTACTGACAGCAAGACAAATTATTTTATTCATATATTACAAAGTTCCTAAATTCATTAAAATGACAACTGTAGTGCTTGGGGCTGCTCAGAAGGGACCGGGTATAGTTTCCTCATGTCTTTATATGTCTCCACAAAGGCTTACAGCACAGCTCACACAATTTGTAATGAGCATGCCATTACCAATAAACATATCCAAGGAGATCATACAGGTCTTGAAATTTTTATTTTTTAGAAATACAGTCTCAGTTGTGCAGTTACAGCTGTGTTTTCCCTTCCCTAACTGGATGAGAAAAGTTAACATTATTTTCCATAATTGTTATTTTCCTTCTTCATTCCATTTCTTGTTACATTTACGTATGGTCTTTTTTTGTTTGGGTTTTTTTTTTTTTTTTAGTGTAACTAAGCTGTCAAAACTATTTTTTACTAATATGAATGTTCAACTAGGCATCAAAATTGTTGCTGTGCTTCTCATATGGTCTTCTCATATGAAAGTTCACATCGGGACGGTGAGAAATCCGCCCAAATCCTCCTTTCAGAAAAACAGTTTCTTAAAGTGTGGTCAGTTTGCTTCTGCCCAGCAGCCTAGATCTGAGTTATCAGAATGAAAATGTTTATTGTTATTTATTTTACAATTTATTTATCAATTTATTGTTACACCCCTAGCAAGCGTGACACTGGTTGGTCCTTCCCACAATTTACCTATCACCCAACACACAGGAAGAACCCAGATTTCTGCAGAGACTGTAGAATTTTGTGACTGTGTTCAGTATTGCCCAAACGTCTTGATGGAAAAGAGCACAGTAAAGGAGTGCTTTCTTAACAGACAGGATTTTAAGCTCAACTGAGTCCAGCTACTTAAAGGGATTCCTCAGCAGGCCAGCCAGAGAAATTCAAGGATGGCACCAGGAGTAACCTAGAAGGATGTAACCTTCTGGCAACCCTTAGGAATCTGACGATGAGATTATGTTTCCCCAGGGACTGGCCGTCCACTGCATTGTAATGTACTGCAATAGCAGCTACATATACTTTCAAGATAAAGAGTGACAGCCTTCTCTCCAACCAACCACTGAGGGACAACCAAAGATCTTTGCTGAGGCTTTTTGTAGGCCAGTCAAGTTCTTCAATATTAGACTAAATAGTATAGCAGAGATCACAAAGTAAAACAAGTTACAAGAACACTGTCAAACACAGACAGGAAAGGACTCTTCAGAATAGGGGTGTATGATGCATATCTTCTGCGATTATTTCACAATTATTGTTTTAATGATTTGCAATTTGACATTATCAAGCATTTTGCAAAAACTACCCAAAAGTCTAAATAAAAAAAATCTGGACCTATAAGAGAATAGGGTATTTCAGAGTTTTGTTGAGCGGGAGAATGAGTCACAGACAGTAGTCCTTAGAGAATGTGCTGAAGTCAGATAAACACAGGCTAAAGAAATACAATCAAAACAGAAGGTTTAACTCAATGCCAATCCCTGCCATGTAAACTACACTATTAGGTGCATAACAATGTTGAAGTGCTATTTAATTTTCATCTCGTTTTCAACCTAGCATGATGAAAATATGAAAGACTCCAATTCTTTCACCATAACTTAAAGTTTGGCTTCATTCAGGGACTTTATTGTATTATTAAAATGTCATCCAAGTTTTGATTTAGGAGTAACATTCAGATCACCTATGATGCTTTTAAGACGGTGGCCATTGTCTGATAATCTGCATTTTTTATGGTGTTTTCATCTACATTAAAACTAAATACTGCCATTCCAAAAACTAAGACAGCACAAGATGAGCCAAGAACCTGAAATGCTAAGCTTTTGAGTAGAAACACACCAGCTGTCTATTCTTGTTTGAGAAGGAGCAGACCCTTGTTTTGATTTATGATTAATCTTAAGGGAACCATGCAATAGTGGTTTTAATTTGCTACTTTTCCTCATACTACCACAAAAAAAATTGACTCAGTGTTTTTGTGGTATGTACACTGGTAAAAGTCATGCGCTTCCACTCTTCTTGGAAGGCTTGCCACTAGTTATTGGATCATGGCGGTGGGAATTCGCTCCCATTCAGACCAGAGCATCAGTGAGGTAGAGGCAGGGATCACAGGCAATGGGGCCTGGCGCAAAGTCACAGTTTCCATTTATTACAAAGGTTTTTGCCTAGGCTTTTTGTAGACCAGTCAAGCTCTTCAATATTAGACTAAAGCAGAATTTATAGAATATAGCACTTTGTTCACTGGGACAGTCATACTGGGCTTTTTTTTTAGCTTGAATTTCAAGCAGGGAGCTGTCTATCTCTTAGCCACTAAAGAAAGGCATCAGACAAGTCCTAAGTAAGCTGTGTGGAAGATGTTTAGTTGATTTGTAATTTACTTGTCAAAGTTTTGACAGAATTGTTGATTATAGTATGCTCCTGCTCTCACAGCGAAAATAAGAACGCAAGTTACTGCATAATTTAACAGCCAAAAGCAACAATATTCAAGCAATGACAACTCACCAAAACATTAACTTTGAGACAACTATACTGCCATCTTATTTCCAATTACTGTGCTTATTTAATTTATCAAAGAGCTTTTTGTACACTCTCAGAAAGGTGCAAAATCTGTCACTTGGGCGGTAACCTTTTTAAAAGGTACATATTAGTACTTAAAGTGTACATATTTTAACCTAAGTGTATCTTTTGAAAAAGTACCATCGCAGTGACAGCTTTTGCACCTTTTCTGAGAATGTAGAAAGCTGAGCTTCACACTATTTAATATTTGCATCTGCAGGTGTTGAGTCATGGACATACAGACAGTTAATTGTTGTGGGCTTCTATTCAGAGTTCCTCTTTGGCAAGTGCAGTGCTTAAATTATATGTTTGTAATAATGGGGCACAAATAAGACAGGAACAGACAGTCTCAGCTTTGACTCATCTCTGCGCAAACTTGATGCTATTCGATCATTATGACTGTACACACGAGAGATGAATGTTCTCGGTTGTTCTTCATTTTATATGAATTGTGTAAGGACCCCTTCACAACCATAAGAACAAATCTTTACAGTTAAACATCACAGCATTATTTCTGCAAATAGCATTAGGCCAGCTTTGCGTAACTGTATGTTATGAACCTGTTGAATGTGTTTTCACATGTTGTTCTCCTCTAGTGGAATGTCTTGTTTGGAGATTATATAACTGAGAACAGACTTCTGTTTCCCACCTCATCTGACTCATAAACTCATCACACTGGACGGCATCCAGGACTGTACCACTGCACGCAACCTGGCAAATGTTCCTGTGCCACAAAACACATCCTGTCATTTCATTAAATTTACTTTTTCTTTTCCATTTAGCATTCCTAAGATGTTTTGACGCTGACCCCTCTTTTCATTTAAAAGTTTTATTCTGCTTATTTTATATCATTTCATAACAACAGAGTGGAGAGTTTTACAATCACCATCTGTTCATTAAATGATCACTGTTAACACAAACACAATGCAGCAACCACACATACATTAAAAACAAAGAAACACTGCCACCTAGAGAATCTGACAGGATTATAACTACTTTCCTTCCAAGCAGCTTAATATGATCAATATAATCACTATGCTAATTCGCATGGTGTTCTTTCTTCTTGCATAACAATTTTAACGGTTAGTAAACAAGGTGTTTGCATTACATCGCTTAGTTTTTCTATGGAACTCAACGTACAGATTATTAAAGTGATTTTCTAAAAACATTTGTCCACTCCCGTGCATAGACCATATCGAATTTGTCATATCACAAGACATTATCCTCGTTTTATTTAGGTAGACAGTGTAATATCAGGTGTAACCTGATTTAACTCATGAGCTCATTATACCTCCAGAAACTAAAATGGGTGACGTAAGGTAGACATACTAAATGTGGAATTCTAGGGGGCGTTCAGGACCAAGGCTGAAAAACACTGGGCTACATGTTGTAGTAATACCCACTCCCAGGCATTTTAGCATTATTTTGGCTTACTCTCTTTACCAATTGTGTTTGCGACACAAAACACAGGCAAGACTTTTATACAAATTCCAAGTAAAAGCACTAATTGGTGAAGACGTGTAAGCCAGTCACCAAAAAGTTCTTCAGCTGAGTTAGTAAAGTCTTGCAGACAATTTAGTGCTCCGATGCACAGGTAACAGTCCAGTCCAAATATTACTCTCAGGTTCAAGACACTCCCAGAAGCTAGTGAATATTATTTCTTAAGAAGGGTGTTAATTGCTTTAATCTCATCACTGCTCAGAGGAGAAAGGTTGTATCCTCGGAGTTCAGGTTTACCTGTGCAAGAAACATTTTGAAACAGAAAAGATTAGATGCTCTGACATCTATTAACATTTTTAAACAGCAACCTGACACATTTTTGACACTTGATGAGGTTTTATATATGAGAAATCATGAATGACTTAGGCTGGCAAAACAACTCTACCTTGCAAGTCATTGAGACGATTTACTTTTGCTTTTAGTTGTTTGCGGAGATCTGTTATTTCTTTTTCAAGCTGCTCTTGGTCTGTGGGGAATAATATATAAGCAAGAGGCCAAGTAAACACAGAGACAAGTCTAAAATGTATTATTCAGACATATGGTAAAATATGGTAAAAAAATATGGTAAAAAAAAAAAGCACACTCACCTTTAAGGATCATGGATCTGGTACTTTCTTGAGGGAATTTGATGAACATATTTCCAAAACACACCTTCACATTATCTAGATTAGATTGGATTAAACTTTATTGTCATGTGCAAAGCATAAACACAGAGGTATCAAATCGGCATTTGTTTTACATAATGTCATGCTGTAAATGCAAAATGTAAATGGTTTCATGTATAGCCTCCTAGGACCCTACTTTAAAAATATAAAATATCACTTAAAGAGTAAGTTCACCCAAAAAAATGAAAATTCTGTCATTAATTACTCACCCTAATGTTGTTCCAAACCCAAAAGACTTTCGTTCATCTTTGGAACACAAATTAAGTTTTTTTTTTTTTTATTAAATCAGAGAGCCATCTGACCCTTCACAGACTGAAATGATCCCAGGTCCTGAAACGTAGTAAAAAAAAAAAAAACATCTGTGAAACAGTCCATGTGACATCAGTGGCTCAACTTCAGTTTTCCGACACTAGAATAATAATTTAAAAAAAATTACGCAACCATTGTCCCCTTGACTTACGTCTTCTTCCATTTTAGAGAGTATCAAAGCATTTATACACTTTGGCCTAAGCGTAATCAACCGCAAATTACTTAAATGTGCATGATTTCCCCTGGATCTAAACAATTCTAGTTATGGCAAATACGTTAAAGTGTCCGTATCCATTGCAATACTCTCTAAAATGGCGGAAGACAAGTCAGGAGAGCAGAATTGTTGAGCAAATGTAATTTTTTTTTTTGTGAAAAAAAAAAAAATGTAAAAAATAAAAAGTATTCTCGTAGCGGCGCAAAAGTGAGGTTGGTTCACTGATGTCACATGGACTGTTTTACCGATGTTTTACTACATTTCTGGAATCATTTCAGTTGTGTTGCTGTCTAGGGTCAGACGGCTCTCTGATTCCACCAAAAATATCTTAATTTGTGTTCTGAAGATGAACGAAGGTCTCATGGGTTTGGAACTACATTAGTGTGAGTAGACAGAATTTTCATTTTGGGGTGAACTAACCCTTTAAGGCAAATTCATATCAATTTCTTCTTTTTTTAGCCCTATGGCAGGAAAAAAAGCATTATTGGTACTTAGAAATTCACTGCCCAGTTTTTATTGTTATCAAGATCATTTTATCACGTTAGCCTACTAGTATCAGAAATGCATTACAGGCATTTTTGCATTTTATTAAATACAGAAATACAAGTAAACATCTTTTATCGACAAATTATTTAAACATTTACAAGATTGAAGTGCTACAGATGGCTACTAAAATATTGTGTTTTGTGAAAGTGGTTTGTATAATATAATTTTTACATGACACATACGATTGACATTATATTCATATGTTGACCAAAAACTACATGGACATACACACAGGATCCCCTGGAGGATACATAACCACTAACCAGTGCAAATGTCACTGATAAACCAAGGCAGAATATAAACAGAGAAGGTACGGTGTATTTAAGAATAGCAGAGCACAAAATGGCAGGAATAAAGCATAACATAAAAAACGTCAGACAGTATTCATTCAGTATTCAGATCTGCATACACAACGTGTACTTGCCGTTTGGGGAATGGTTTCGTAAAGCGCCGAGTGCTTCTCTATTTCTGTTTCTCCTCAAATCCAGATCCACGAGCTGTCAACATTTAAACGGACATTATAAACATTATTTTATGGAGACTATCAACTATAATTAACAACTTTTATCATTTAAACATACCTGTTGTTTGTCACTAAGAATGTCTTCTGCAGCAACTTCTACCTCAGTCAAATATTCCAGTATTCTCTGTGCTGTCTCGTCCATGCTTAAGTCTAAGTAGTGCGCTGGAAAATCATTTCCGACTGATGACGGAACAAGTGTTCTGTTCGATTTCAGTTCCGTCTGCCAACAGTTCCCACCTCATATTTGAATTTCGCAACGTAAAATATCGTTATATATTTTTTTTAAGTTAACTTAATTAAAAAAAGAAAAATACAAAAACTATGTCTACATCGCTATGCTACGATATTTTTAGGTCGCTACGTTTTAGGTTGTTGGTTACTTTTAGATGACTTTTGGCCTGTACTTGTTTATCACATTGATTTAAATAGGACAATCCTGTACCATATTGATATAAAAAATGTAAAGAGTATACAGTATAGTATAACAAGAATAAACAAGTTTTCGTTGTGTTTTTGCTTTATTTATTGAGAATGTTACCATGTAATCAATATATTCTGATTATTTTAAAATGTGTCTAAACTTTTGCATCTCAGTTAGGCATTCAAAAGCGCAACAAAATTCTGACTCGACTTTACAGCGTGTGCGATGTGCAAGGGGCCATTCTGTCTTTGTCGCTGATGATTCGAGATTCAATATACTTTTTTTATGTCGCATAAACAGTGTAATAACAAATCCCAGAATCTGGACAGATGTCCAGTCCATCAGCACCAATTTCTGTGAAAAATCTAAATTTCCTTTACATGACTTTAGACATCTACATGAAAAGAACATATTTAATCTATTACACAATTTGTTAATCTCTTTAAATCATGACCAGTACAAGAATTCTGAATATTCTGAAATGAAACAAAACGGAATAAGTTGACTCTTGAATCAAAGCTAAAACACCCAAGACACGTCACTTGAATGAGTACAACTGCAACGCTTAATATGGCTGATCAATCACAAGAAGTCCCGCTTTCTAAAAAAAAAAAAAAAAAAATAGCCAATCGCTGATCTGTGAAGTTAGCGCATCACCGCTTCTGCCTTTAGATGTTCCGGTTGCTATAGAAACAGTCAGCATTCTGAGACGTGTGCCTAGGACTGCGCACGCGCACTGACTGATCTCGTCTGAGAAACAAGCTTTTTACAATGCTATTTGAGCAAAATAATTAACATTTATTACACAGTTGTTGTCAGATTTCATTGGTGATTTCAAAATGAAATTTAATCATAAGCTTAGAAAACAGTTTTGGGGAATTTGATGTTTCCCCATTCAAAGAGAAGTTTCAAAGATGCCCGCAAAGTGACGTGGCTTGTCTTAAAAAGACTTTGTCTAAATGCAATTTCTAATATTGATTCATAATTAAATAACTATCATTTGTCTTATTCAAAAGACTCTGACAACAGCAAGTGTTGGTAAGAATTGAATCTGCCCTTCAAACATCTGGAATTACTTAGGATATGGCTATTATAAACAAGTAGTAACTCTTGCCTTGACAAAAGGATTGTATAAAGAGCTTTAAAAACATTTTATTTATGGTCTTCACATTCACCTTATGAATCAGACATAGAAAGTGAAAAAAGTGACATATTGTAAGACAGTTGCTTGCACTCACTGGGACAGTTAAGGGTAATGTTGTGCAGACACATGAAGTTTTAGCTTATCATGTGTAACTCTTAAACTCTAGTGTGAGTGGTTAACCAGTGCTGTCAAACGTAAAACATCAGTTAACTATTAATTGGGCACTCCACCCCAAAATGAAAATGTTGTCATTAATCTCTTACCATGTTGTCCAAAACCAGTAAAAGCTTTGTTGATCTTTGGAATACAATTTAATATCTTGGATGAAAACCAGGTGGCTTGTGACTGTCCCACTGACTGCCAAACAATTGCTACTCTCATGGTGCAGAAAAATATGTAAGACATCATTTAAATGCTCCTGTGGATGCACATTGCGTACACAGTTCTTTGAAATGCAATGAAAAGATATGCTGTTTGCACAAATCAAAGAGTAAATACATGTACGTATGTAAGACGTATTTTTCCATTGTGTCAATGGTGCTACAGTTACTTTATGGTGCTAAATCATTAAACAAAATGTTTTTTTTTCTTTTGTATAGCTTCATAACATTACGGTTCAAACACTGATGGCAGATGCAGCATTCAGACAACGTCTTTCATACTTTTCTGCACCTTGACAGTGGTACATTGTGTTTTAAAGATGAACAAACCTTTTAGGGGTAGCTACTGTATGCTGAAAAATTAAGTTATACAGTCAAACATTCTGTTTGCGAGTATTAGTATAATACAGACTTCATACATTCATTAAAATACTGCTGGGATCAGTTGTCTAAATGTCACTGCAATAAATTTCTCAGAAAATACGCCATTTGGTTTGATATTTTTTTATCCAGTGCTAATAAATGAATACATTTATGCTGATTTCCAGGTCACTGTATTGGAGTTACTTTGTGACAAACATGCTTTCACCTCCTTTTGACTCGACTTGGAACGACATTTGGGTAAGTGATTAATAACTACATTTTAATTTTGCAGTGGAGTAACCCTTTCAATACTTGCTGTACTTGAAACATCAGTGTACTTATAAATAAACAAGTATTGCAGAAATGACAATTGCCTATTTAACTAAAATTAGATTAAAGATTCCTAAAGAAACCTGAATTTATAAAATTGCAGTCAGACCTGTTGATAGAATATGCTTCAAAGAAATAAATGCAGGTATATTGCTATTTCAAACAATGGATTAATAAAAGAGTAAACTGTTTAAACTACTAAAAATACAATTTAAATACAAAACAAATGTGGGTATATCATGCATAAAGTCGTACTAAAAGACAACCTAAACGTAAAAGAATAGGGAATGGTTCACCCAAAAAATTAAGCCAACAAAAGAACACAGTCAGAGTTATTTTTAACTATTTTTATTTTTCACAGTCAAAATAATTTTATTTTTTACATTTTATATAAAATCACTGACTTTAGGCAATAGCTAAATATGTTTTTGCAAGAGAGTAAAGTTCTGGCTTCTTGGCTGACCTCCGACTCAATGCAACATAAAACAGATAAATACAGTTTATGGAGCTTTAAAACAATTAGTCACCACCCATTAGCATTACCAGGCTTGAAAGAGCCAGGGTAATTTTTTTTAAAAACCTCTGACTGTGTTTGTCTAAAAGAAGAAAGTTATATACACCTAGAATGGCTTGGAGGCGAGTGTAATTTTCATTTTTGGGTGGACAGTATTAGTCTTAAAGTAATGCAGATGCAAACAGGCAAAAATTTTGTACTGAACTGAAGAAAAACATGTACATACAATCATCCAAACACTATTTGGACACTTAAGCCACACTGAATAGAATGTCACCACATTAGATGACAGTATTTTAAATTAAAATCAATAGTTTGTTGGGTTTTAAATGATCACTCAATATATATGCTGAAAAATGACATTTTAACGTGAAACATTCTTTTTTGCAAATGTTAGTATAACACAGACTACATACATTCACTAAAATACTGTTGGGATCAGTTGTCTAAATGTCACTGTGAAAGTTTCAGTAAATTCGCCACTTGGTTTGATATTTCTTTATCCAGTGCTATTAAATTTATACATTTTAGCTGATTCCAGGCCACTGTGTTGGAGTTACTTTGTGACAAATTCAACATGCTTTCGCCTTCTGTTGACTTGACTAGTCGATGAGTCTTCTGAGTGAAGTAACCCATCAGCACAAGATAATTTTGAGTCCTGTTGATTTTTATCAATGGCTTTCCTTTGTTCACTGCGTCCTCGTGGTCTATAGCCGACCTCCCTCATACCCACACAGGAACGACTCCTTTGCCCTGGCTTTCTCTTTTTTGCGTCCCCAATACTGGCATTGCTGGCTGTTGTAGCCGTGGAAGAAACTTGGTCAACGCTGTATGAAGAACCGAGCGGATTCCGAATGTTACCGATGGCCTGCATGCGCCTCAAGTGGCTACTCTCGCTTAGAGGGTCGCTGAGCCTGTGCTCTCGATATCGGTGCTTGGGATGTGGCTGATGAGCCCTGCTCTCACTGCTGCTCCTTCTAGGCAACCCCGAGGCCTGGCCCTTCTTCTCCAGGAGTGGACCCAGCCGTGTGTGGTGGTGGTGGTAGGCATAAAAGCGGCACGGGCCATTTAGAAGGGGATATTGATTCTGGCAGTGTGGGCAGGTGGGCAGGGTGGGAGCACTGGCTAAAGAGGACAGTAACGTCAAAGGAAAAGCTCGCTGGCACTGAAGGATGCATTTAGGAGAGCTGAGGCTTAGATGAGAAGATGAATGATGCACGTGGCGACCTTTAGGTAATGGGCCATTGGATTTGCTGCTGCCCTCTTGAACCGTTTGGATCTGATGCCATTCCAATTGCAAAAGCCGGTCCAAATATCTCTCAAGCTGCCCAACAGGCTTAGGTCGAGGAACGCCCTTTCCCTCTGTGTTCAAGTACACCGCCAACTGCTGCAGACTCCAAGAATTGAAAGGAGGAGGCAAGAAATCCGGATAGCTGCCTTTGAACTTGTTGAGCGCTCGAGGTCTTGAGGGATGAAGGTCAGATGGATCTATGACCTCTGCACGTAGGTTGAGGTCAGGTGGAGAGATTTGAGCAGGAAGCGCAGAGTATCTTTCAGAGTCCGAGAGGTCACTGGCACTGTCCTCTTCTCCATCTTTACTTTGTAGTGTACAGCCCTCTTCTTCCCTTCTGTGGTCTGATGAGTCTTCTCTCTGAGCTTGTACAGAATCAGGGGTTATGCTTTTACCCCTGCCACCACTCTCTTTTGCAGCATTGCTGTTTTGTCTTTGTCGTCTCTCCTTCTGTCCATTTTTTGAAGTAGCATGAGACTTGATCTTAGTGTTGTGTTGCCTTGAGAAACCAAAGGAAAGAATTTTAAAAGTCTTTGAATACACATATATATAGGCCTATGTATGTATGTATATGTATATGTATATGTATGTATATATATATATATATATTCATTTTCAACATTATGTGGTAACACCGTATTTTGCCACATTTTGACAAAAATAATTATGTACTTGGTGTGGCTTTATTTATATATATATTTTAGCTGTTTGTCCTATTAGGTTATAATACAATGCAATATGCATAATTTAAACACACACAAAAAGGTGTCAATTAATCATCTATGTGCCAAATTGTTTTTTAACCTGTCTGTGGGATTTGCCATGATCAACATTCTGTCCAGTCTCATCCTTCTTAACCTTTGCTGAGAGTCCTGTAGGCATGCAAAAACAGCACTTATACTCTGCTGTATAGTTTAAAATCTGTTACATTTATTTTATATTCTTTTTTTTTTTTTTTAACTAAAGTTGACATAAAAACCATTACTGTTGAGTACTCACAGGTTGGGATGGCTGGCTGATGCCATTATTCGGTTGTGGATGCAAAGGTGCTTTTGTGGTTTTCTTGCTTTCAGTGAAAAAGTCAGGTTATTCAAAAGCATTTCAGAAATAAATCAGCTAAATTTGGTTCAATTTTTAAAGAAGCTCATCCAAGCTACTTCACCAGAAATGGATAACCAGACATGTAAATAAAACATGACCTTAATTTAATTACCTTGGTGCATGTCCCAAAGCTTTAGTTTTTGTTCTATCAGACGAACGAAGCTTATTCTGACTGTTATGCACAGTGCTCTCCTGTAAGACCGTTCCCATCACTGGTATTTCTCAAAGCAGCCTGGATCTTCTAGAACGGATGGATTCTCTCATATTATATGCACGGAGTCTTTTGATCTGAAGGCACATACATTTTTTCTCGATTATGCGAGGTTCACTCCCACGATCAATCGACTGTCTCGCGCACTGCTCCCTTTAATCCTCGGTGCATCGGTACCGTTCTGTACTAAATAATTCAGCGACGACCGGATCAGCCTGTCTGTAATGAGAAGCATTGGTCAAATTAGTCGGTCTGTTTGATTCCTTGTCATGAAGTACACTAATAGATATGGGGTTAATTGTCTGAAGCTTGTAAATGAGGATATTTACGCAGGCGTGTATTCCAGCTGTGTGGATGCTGAAGGGCGCATTGTTATGTGGGAAATGTAGTCAACACTGTCATAGGCTCACAGTTCACTGTAGTCTATACGATACTGTAAATATGATAGAGACCCCTTTTGCGTGTAAGCAAACGACGCGACAAAAATACAACCAGCGCTAAGATATTTCCTAGCGTTCTATGGCGTTTATTCACAAATGCCCAATTTTGTTTACATATTGGCATTGCTACAGACAGGACGTGAGAATGTTTTATTATCTCATGCACGGTGGTCTAATAATAATCGTCAGTGAGGTAGTTAAGACACCTCCCGTGGGACCAGTAGTTAAATGTCACAGGCGCTCGATCTCCGCGTGTTTTATTACAACCACACTGGGTGAGGAGGTCTTCTCCATTTAAAATGAACATTTTGTTTGTATTTTAACTGCGCATAACGAGGGCGTTTTTCGTAAAGTTGTGCCCTTACACCTTACAGTAAGGTAAGACTCTGTTGCCAGATGTAAAGCTGGACAGTATTGCTCGGTTTTCGTGTTAAAAGACTGTCGTTAAAATGCTTATGTATTTAGCTATCCAAAAGTGTTACAATATTTGTTCATTTTGCCATGTATGTGTTTTAGTGCAGAAAATGATGAATTAACTGGCTAGTGAACGCTTTTTTAAAGAATGTATTTTCATTAACATTGCAAATCTCACAAAGACGTTTGTTAGAAATTTAGTGGCACTTTATGGTTATACTTGACTGGAGTGAAATAAAATTACTTTTTGTGTTGGCAAGTTTTCTCCTTTTGCCAATAGAAAGCACAGAGATAATGGAATCCCATCTGCATGGATCAGGACCAGCCTTGCAGTTCACAAGTGGTTTTAGTGAAGTATCTAGACCCATCAAGACCGTTCATCATCGAGACATCTACAACCCCAAACCACTGCCACAAAGGACCCCTGTGGCAATACGGCCACCCAGCCCCATGCCAGGTTTTCCCCAGGAGCCCATCATCCGACGGAGGCAGTCATGCGAGCCAGAGCCAAAACCCATCATTAGAAGAAGGGCTAAATCCCTCTCGTCCTCTATGGAAGAGCACACCTGTAAGAATGTGCAGGTCCGCTTCGTAGATTCGTTAGGGTTGGAACTGGAAGATGTGAAGTTCTTCAAGGCCAGTGAGGACCCAATGGTGCCGGTCCACGTCATCACAAGACTGCTGGCAAGCTCTGAGCTGGCCTCCAGGAAAAAGCTGGAGCTATCTTTACCCTACTTCCAGCCCTCCTTCCCTGACAACATACGTGCAGAGGCCATTTTTTTCGAGCGCTTGTGTCGGCAAACAGTTTGCCTGGAGCAGGTGTTTTGCTCTGAGCTGGGAATTATTGGAACTGTGCAAGTGCTGAACTTGGCCTATGAGAAAGAGGTTACGGTACGGTACTCGTTTACGGACTGGAAGAGCAGCGCTGAGAGTAAAGCAGGCTGGATCTCCACCATCCACAGAGATGGGTCAGATCCAGATTCGGATGTGTTTCGTTTTCACCTGCCTGTACCGCCGTTCATCCTGCAACCAGGTGCCATGCTACAGTTTGCCATTTGCTACCGGGTCAGAGGATTTGAGTACTGGGACAACAATGGTGGATGTAATTATAAACTGACCTGCCAGACATACAAACTGACGGTCCCCAGAGAGTGTGAAAATAGCCTGGTGCATTTCATTTGACTCTCCACTAGCCATGTACAGTGCTGTGAAAAGGTGTTTGCCCCCTTCCAGATTTCTTCTGTTCTTATGCATATTTCATACTAAAGCTTAGTACATACAGCTGTTACTGATTTATTTTTAAGGAAGCTATCCAACACCTATCACTTATGCCAAAAATATGAACACTTAACACTTATTGCCCTCTTAAACCTAAAATCCAGTTGTGCCAACATTATCTGTATCCAGATGTTTTAGATCTGTCTTTCACAGCACTGTGGTGGGATTTTGACCCATTACACAGTGTGGCCCCATTGGAGGGTTTTTAAGCATGAAGTTCTTATTTAAGGGAATGCCACAGCATCTGAATTGGGTTCATGTCAGGACAAAACTTAATGTGTTTATGCCAAGCGTAGATCCTAGAGCTATAATTTTAAATATTGCTGTCAAAAGATTAATCACAATTAATTGTCAATAATCGCTTACAGACTAAACGTTTTCGTTTACATAATACATGTGCATGTACTGTGTATATTTATTATGCATATATAAATACACACACATGCATGTATATCAATTGAAAATATTTACATATATTTAAATGCATATAATTTGTATTAATATATATAAATATGCTGAATATATAAACAAAGTATTTTAAATGTATACATTCATGTGTGTGTGTGTGTGTGTGTGTGTGTGTGACATGGTACACACACACATATTATGCAAACAAAAACTTTTTGAATGTTTGACAGCACTAATTTAAATATATCACATTAATAGAATACATTGTAATAAAAATGGCTTTCATTTCAGGACTGGAACAATTAGAATACAATACTTGATCAGTTCAGTATTATCATTGCTGTAGGAGACTTTCATCTTTAAGTGTCTGTGCAAAAATAGAACACATTCTTTCAATTCCTTTAGAACTCAAAGCTGTAAGGTATTGCACGTTATAGTGCTATTTTAATCATTCACAGTGTCATGCCTACAGCTATGCAGTACCGTCTTAACATCTCTTTCAGAGTAGGTCTTGTGCTTACAATTCTCTCTCTAAATGTGTGATTGTCTTGCATATTTCTATGCTGGAAAACGTTTTGTACATTTTTCCAGTTGTGCTTTGTTAACAAGGAGGAGTGCCATGGACTGTTTTAAAAATCAATAGTTGTAATGCACAATCAGACTTGTGCAACTTTCTAGCATTATTCCTAATCATTTATTTTCAATTCAGTTTGTAATGTTACTCAATAAATAAAGCAAAACAAGGTTATGCTCTTGATGTTTGCTTAATATTAGTCATAGTTATAAGTCATAGTCTTATTCCCATTACATTATCACTCCTCTTGACTTTTCCCTGACAGAAATTTCTCCAGGCGGACCTCCTGCTAATGGCATCTGAGGAAGGCAATCAATGTGCTTCTGACTCAGTCCAGCTGTAAGGGCGCATGAAAGAAATTTGAGGTCAGGCCTAAAAATATCTTTAAACCAAAAACAAAACTACAAGAATGCCTTCACCTTTGACACACAGACAGTTGCAGTGCCTCAGATTATTCAGCCTGGCTGCCTTTACTGTTGCTCGAACTACACAAACATACTGTATGCAGAGCATTACCATCATTACTAGAGCTACTGTCCTCTTTTGTAATGACACGCTTCTGAAGTTCCTACGTTGTTAGGACTACTTTATTTCTTTTCTTGTGAACTGAGTTGTTAATACTAACAGAAAGAATCAGCAATTTTAAATCATACTGTGATCAAACACTAGATGGTGCTGTGAATCTTGATGTGGAAATTTGTAACTTCAATCATAAGGGAAAAAAGGATGATCAAAACAGACTTACTTTCTTACGTTTTATCAGAACATCAATGTTACACAATGTGCAAAGGGCATTAGGCCTCTAGTCACTGCATACAATAGACATATTCTTATATGTATCTTAAATAACTTCTTTCTAATCTTTATGTGACAGACATTTGTCAGTTAATATGTGTGGGCCCATTACACATATTCTGACAAGGATTTCTTACAAGAAGAGTGTTTTTTTTGTGCCTTGTGTTGTGTTGTTTCATAGAGAAAAGAAAAAAAAACCTTATTATGCATTCTACTATATGCCTCAAGATAAAAAGGAAGGTCCTAGAGTTTCTGTACAAAGAAAATAACAAGAACGCCGTAGCATTTTTGTGTTTCACTGGCCTCACAGAGCAATATTAACCGGTTGTTTTGGTGGCTCAGGCATCCATTTCTTCCAATGAAAGGAGACTGACCCAGTTAAGGAGCCAATCTCTTATGCATGAGCTTTAAATGCCTTCATTAATATTAATCATTATGGCTGTCGTGTAAATAACTAGATTGTAAGTGCAACAGCCATATAAAAGAGGAGATCAAATGTGGTTCTTGTTATATTTATGAGAGCAATTTTAAACTGGATTACACTTTGTGGTTTTGTCATTAACTTAAAGACGTGGTCAGGTTGTGGCAAGCCCTCGAATATTACATCTCCAAGCTCTTTGTGTTTTCCCAAGTGTCAGTCATTCTTCAAACCATTCCTGCTGTGAATAATGTGATGGACATGCTGGATGTGTACTGTTCTCCTACCAGGCCTACAGAGCCCATGCAAATACAACTCCACTGAAAATAGATAAAATACACATCTGATGCTCTTACATAAGTGGTGCTGATCTGACCGTCTGAAAGTAGCTTTGTCATTTATGCAGTGTCTGGTTGTCACGAATGTTATAAAACCAGTGCAGAATCTGTGTATGACAAGACATATTGTTGAATTTTACATGCAGGGACCTGACTTAAAACTGTGTCGTTCACAACAGTAATAATAATATGTGTGTGCATTAATTTCAAGATGTTTTAACATGAACTACACAGAATGAGTCATTTTTGGGAGTGGTAAGTCTTAAGGTCCTGAAATTGCCACTGTGTTAAATTACACATTTCAGAAAATTGCACTAAACAGTGTTTGTCTGTCTAAGTGTGCTGTTGGCACTAATCTGCTTTCACCACAGGGAGAGATGAATACCATGCTGGAAATGTTACAATTCATTTTATGTTATTTTAAAGTTAGAAGGAGAAAACCCTCAGCTCCTTAAAAGTGAATTATTTTCTATTAGTCATTAAAGGTGTTTTGGAAAATCATGCACAAAATGTTCCTATTATCTGACATTATGAGTGAACAAGGTGTCTTGAGAAACACACCCGTCTCTGTTCCAGCCCTAAACAAAATAGAAGATTTTCTGCCCTTCTCATCTTCCCTTTTTTTTTAAAAAGAGATTTTATAAAATGAGGCAATCCGAAACACTTATTGTGAGCCGGTCTGATTTTATCAGTTTTGTGGGACACCATGCAGACCCTTTTCATTGTGTAATATATCAATATACACTATATTACCAAAAGTTTTCGCTCACCCATTCAAATGATCAGAATCAGGTGTGCTAATCACTTGGC
>JAUMHR010000060.1:302076-319630 GCA_032361145.1 Enteromius fasciolatus | reverse complement strand
TTAATTACAAAGCCTCTAATTAATTAGATTAATTTTTTTAATCGAGTCCCGGCCCTAATATATATATATATATATATTTATATGACTCGGTTCTATAATTGCAGGTACATCTGTCAACTAACAATGCCGACAATCAGAGTTTAAATTTTTTATTTAATTTTTTTCAAAAATTCAACTTGCTGGCGTAAATGCTAAGAAAACATGACACCAACAAAAACATGATTAAAAGACCTTTTCATAACTCAATGTGAGATCAGTAATGAGTTCTGTTTTCCTTTTTATATTGTGGTAAAAGAGTTGACGTTCTAAAAATAACTCTTGGTGTAAGAAGTAGAGAGAGCACAGATACTTTTCAGTGTTTCAGATCATATCAGTGAGTGAAAGTGACATAATTTCCTGTAACTTCCACAATTCTGAGAGATAATTAAATCAATTTAAAGGCAAAATATGGTTTGGTAACCATATTGAGTTGAGATTTGGAGATTTTCTAAGATAAAAAATTTATTTGAAATAATTTAATGTTGTAGAATTAAGTAACTCTTTATGGCTTTTATAAATAAAATTAATAAATGGTTGCCAAAAGAAAAGTACTATAAAATATTTTGATTGCTAATTAATAAATTAAAACAATAATTTATATATATATATATACACATTTTGGAAACACGAAACACAATCAATTACACAATTTTAAGGTAAAATGTGTTACTCTGACGTCACGTTGGTGACCGCCGAATAGGAATCTCGCTTCGAGATGCCAAAACAACTCTGCGTGTACAAACACGCCAATGAATTTCATTGGCATACGCTGATTAAGATCAGCTGAACCCAATCGCTGTGCGAGTATAAGTCAGCAGATCTAGCGTTCATTAGCTTTTCGCTTCAGAGCCGAGCAGTTCATGCGAACGTTCTGGAAGCCATTTTTACTCTGCGAAACGACAGAGAAAGGCTGGTGTTACGGCGATGCAGCGACGGTGGTTCCAGTCGAGTGGCGGTAACAATTGTATTGCCCTATCTGCATTGTTTACCGAGCGACCATTTTCCCTGTTGGCTTCAGCCTTTCACAAAAAGAGCAAAAGCTAAAGAGTACTTACGGTTGGTACATCTTTTCAAAGACGCTTCCTTTGGGATGTCCTACCATCCGTGCGTTGTTGGATGTGGCCGTTACCTGGCGCCGGCGGACAGTCACGAGCACTGCCTAACATGCCTGGGCATTGAGCATGGTTCATGTTCCTCTTGTACCCTTCTCTTCCTGCAGCAAGGGTTGGAGCGAAGGCTGTCTCCCTCCACTCTTAAAGTCTATGTGGATGCTATCGCTGCAAACCACGACCTTGTCAATGACAGGTCCCTGGGTAAGCATGATCTGATCATCAGGTTCCTTAGTGGGGCTAGGAGGTTAAATCCTCCTCGACCCTCTACTATACCCTCTTGGGATCTCTCTCTTGTGCTCAGAGCATTGAGAGAGGATCCCTTTGAGCCTTTGCCAGCAGTCGAGTTGAGGTTTTGATCAATGAAAACACTCCTGCTCGCACTGGCCTCCATCAAGAGGGTAGGGGACCTGCAGGCATATTCGGTCAACGATTCGTGCCTTGAGTTCGGGCCCGAGGATTCTCAGGTAACTCTGAGATCGCTACGTGCCCAAGGTTCCTACCACTCCCTTCAGGGACCAGGTGGTAAACCTCCAAGCGCTGCCCTCAGAGGAGGCAGACCCAACCTTACTCTTGCTGTGTCCAGTCCGAGCATTACGGTGTTACGTAGATCGGACACAGAGCTTCAGGACCTCAGATCAGCTTTTCGTTTGTCATGGAGTCCGGCAGAAGGGGAATGCCATCTCTAAGCAGAGGATGGCCCACTGGATAGTGGATGCCATCACCCTGGCTTACCAGGCTCAGGGTGCGCCCTGTCCCCTCAGTGTACGCGCTCACTCAACCAGAAGTGTAGCGTCGTCCTGGGCATTGGCACGAGGCGCCTCGCTTGTTGACATCTAGGTTTTATAGCTTACGTGTTGAACCGGTTTCTACCCGTGTTCTCACCTCTAACAGAGCTGAAGAGCCGGAGTAGGACCTGTTTGGTCGGCTTGGTATATGTTCTCCAGTAATCCTTATTAGTAGATACTGTGAGTCCTCCGATCCCCCCGACAGTCGGATGTTGCGGAGCATCTGACACTAGGCCCTCGAGGCGATGTATCCTTGAGAACCGCTAGAGGGCTGGGACCCCTGAGTGTTACCAAGAGGATCTCAAGTGGTAGAGGAATGATTACCTTCCCCAATTGAGGGTTCAATCTCCTCCTATATTCCATATGCATTGTCTAGTTCTGTTTTATCTTGAAGAGAACAGATTCCGCACGTCCCCCTGGGACGTCCCAGTGTCCAGTTACTTATAGTGCGGTACTGGTCCATGTCTGAGTCTACCTTCCTATAGACCAAACACAGGGGGTTGGTGACTCTCACATGGGACTGGAAGGGACAGTCTCTATGGCGCTTTGGTAGGGATCCCTATTCGTCGGTCACCGACCTGATATCAGAGTGACAGACTGAAAGGGAAAATTTGAAAAAAAAGTAGAAAAAAATTATGACACCAGATGTAATTATAAAAATGCATGTGCATGGCACTTTTTGCACTACGCTTGGTTTTAAAGAAGCATTAACATAAAACATAAATACTTTGTTCTTTACCAGATATGTTTTTTGAATAACCATGTTTTGTTTTGTTTTTTATGATCAAAAAGAAATTCAGGAATCTCAGTGGAGATATGATCGGTTGTCTGAAGGCAAAACTAACCGTTCACCAAATAGTCTGAAAGATGTTGTGAAATAGAGAATAAAAATGCTCTTGATATTTGCACATATGAGAGGTTACTCTAAAAAAAATAAACAAATAAAATTAAAATACTGTAATATACTGTTTCAGAAATGAAAACTATCTCTTCCATTTAATATATGAATTATTCGGTTACACTTTAGTTTCGGGACTAATTCACACCAGGATTTTCTACTCTTCCTAAACACAAGTATTTGAAAATTGGGACAATCTTGAGATCATGATGAGAACGTTTGATCTCTCAACACACTTCTTATCACGTGTCATCATCATATGTAATCAAGGATGTATGTTTAGAACAACACACGTCTGATCATCAGTCACAAGAGCCATACTACTGTTAGATAAAGAAAGACTTTTTCAGGTTCAAAGAACTAAACTTTGAGAAACGCAATATAGTAATTTGAAACTGGCATTTGTGATAATATGTAGGTGTAATATATAAGGGCTCATGTGCAGAGTGTTTAACTGCTGTTACTGCAAGAATCAAGCCAGAATAAACAATCAACTTCACACCGTTCTTGTTAGCAGCATAAAACCATCCATTTTCTTTACAATGATTATTTTATATACAAAAAGTGATCTAAAATCATTCTCTTCCCAAATAAAAAAGTAATATGCTTAAAATGCACTTAATAGACTTAAATCTTTTAACTAATTTACTGATACTTTGAACTGTATATAACTATAACTTAATGTCATTCCTTACAGGGGTTGGTGAAGATGCTGATGATGAGACTTACTAACTTGCACCTGATGCCAATAAAATGGGTGAAAAAATCCCACAGACTAACAATATCTAGTGCAGATACCAGAATATCACTTGGGAGTTTCTTTTTTAACTTCACACAGTAAGCAACCACTTAGAAACTACCCAAATCTCCCTAGCAACCCTGCTATCTGTAGAGTCAAGCTGCCCCGCTCATGTTTTGCTCATATAATGTCAAAATGATCCTTATTCTCATGTCATCAGAAACACTAACGAGGCAAGACACAAAGGTGCAATTTATTGAAAAACTTAAATTCAGAGCTACTGTTAATTGTTGTTTGTGCTGAAGGCTTTGTTTCTGCCTTGAGGGTAGAAACAGTTTCTTGACTTACAGGTTGTACCGTACAGAGGATTCAGAAGGGACCACGACTAATATATTTTAGCTGCCAAAATTGAAACTACCCTGCATTGCCACCAGAAACAAAAAACAACACATTCAACCACTACTAACTGGCCACTGTTGCCTAGCAACTGCAGCTGCCATTGATAGCTGTGGAGAGGGTAATGAGCCCAGTGTGCAACGAGCTGAGTCTGAGTCGTGATTCGTGATGTGGGCTATAAATTGTTGCTTCTATAAATAGCAACCGACTGGATTTCTACATTGGGGGTTTTCTGAAAGAAGGAACTATTCCAGGCTATATATTCCCCTGCTTTTTGCTCTACAGCATGATATTCATGTGACGAGCGTCTATTTATATTTCTATAACTCTCTTACCAATATTATTTTTCTTTACACTGAAGGTTTCAGTGTTGAACACACGACATTCTCAAAATGCTGGGTGTTAAAAAAGACATCAGTGGGCTATTTTTTTGCAGTTCTTCATCTGTGGTCCTTCAAGAGTCTTTAGCCACTCAAATGTTTCCTAACATTGTATGTTGATTGGAAATTTATCATTATTTCCCTGATGGTGGAAATGGTAGTTTTCACTGCTCTAGCTCTTTTCTTAAAGCCACTTCACTAATTTGTGAAGCTCAGTTGTCTTTTGCAACATATAAGAAATATATTTTTTGGTTGATGATTAAGGGATGATGATTATGTTTTCCCTCCTATATATATTTCTGTGAAACAGGAAGCCAGGGCTGGATATTTTCATGTACGTAATCACCCTGGAGTGCTCAAAATTGTAAATATAAATGGTAATATACTTCAGATATATTTTACAAAATTTTAGGGGTGCCAATAATTGTGGCCAACAAGTATTGGAGAAAAACATTTATTTCACAATGAGATTTTCTCCCCATTTCAACTCTTTTAAGTCAATGGTAGGTTAGAATTTAGTAAATTTGTTGAATGAAAGATAAACAATGCAGATTTATTTTCACAGCCACTAACATTCAGAGAAAACAAAATTTGCATGTTCGTAAGAAACAAATCCAACTTCAAACCATTGATTTCCACTAAAATCATCCTCTACCCATGATGCAGTGAAAAAGTATTTGTCTAATTAGGCAAGAAATATGTATAAACCAACCATTTGTTAAAATGAGATGGATTCTCCCATTCATTCCCATCAAGATATTGAGATCCATATATTCTCCAAATCCTGGATGGCCTGAGTAAATTTTCAGCAAATGTTTTGGATTGAACTATGGTATATACATAAATAAAAAAGTGGTTCCTTCATGCAACATTCTTTAGGGAAAAAGCGTTTTATTGTGATTTTAACACAGACAACTGTTGTAAAGAAACAATGCCAGATTGTAAAAATCCAGTGTGGGCCATCCATCCATCACTCGGTTTTTCACAGATCTGTTCTATTTTCATAACTGTCGTATCAACAGAACGGAGTGCTGACAATCAAAGCTGGTGCCCTAATAGAGATCTAAGTGTGAACCTGGTTTAGTTGAGCATCTGTGAGTGGGTGTCTTGTAATTCTAGCACTGAGCCGTCGCCACAAAATGAACATGCAGCTCTGCACGTTAAACAGCCAGCTGTCACATACTCCCTGTCTCCATCACGAGCTGTGCTTTGCTCTCACGAGCGCCAAGGACTGCGAGTGTGGCCATGCATAATTCATCAGCTCGCCTGTCTATATTTAGCCACACCACGGGTCCTTTGGGCATCTCTGTTTGAGAAGGACTACTGATAGTAAGGTCATCCCAGGAGGGGCTCGAGGATCTGCCGTGGAGGCGGGACACAGGCACGACATAAGATCGTTATGGCAAGCCAAGGTCGATGGGGAACAGTGGGTCACTATGACAGGATGGGACTGAAAAAGCGGCAGCATGGCAGGCGAGGGGGCCGAATGGAATCTCTTCCCTTCTTGAGGTAGCAACAGTGACGTAGTGAATTGATCGGGAGTCCTGCTGCGGGTTTTCAGAGCGACTGACAATGCAGCAGTCTAAAAATAGCATCAGAGAGGGATCCCCCTTCCCGGCCATGCAGCCCACTGCAGTCTGTAACAATTCAAACGCTGATGTACCCAAAACACTGTTACACAAGAGCACATCCAAAGAGACGTTACACAACAAAGAATGAGAAGATGGTGTCGATTGATTCAAACGACGAAACAAAGGTTAATTTCCTGACCGGGCTGCAGCAAAATCTGTTACATAACATAACAACAAAGCATACAGTACTACTCTAGCTTTAATAATAGACTATGTATGCTATATTTAACTAGCAGTGCAAGTGTCAGAATGTCTAGCCACCATTAGCTCTCAATGCGCTTTTTATGATTCTCATAAATTTTCATTTCGAGGGCCATAGATTACTGGAACTGGACACTATCACTGCACCAATGCCACACAGACACATAAATCAGCATTTAAAAAAACAAAAATTTAGCGTCCTTAATATAATATTTCAGTTTTTGCTTAATTTTTAAACTTGTTTAACTCTTTTTAGTCCTTTTTGTTAAACAGTATATTTTGTTGTCTATTTTATTGTTATTATAATTTTCAGTTATTTAGTATTCTGTAGCTGATAAATAAGTTTTAAATTAACATATTTTTATTTATTTATATATGTATGTATGTATGTATGTACAGTATATGTTTTATTTTTTTTGGTTTTAGTTTTAGTTAACCCTATAATAACCTTCACTCAACTGTATGTGCATGTGGATATATGATGATATTTGCTGATATTATGCTTAAATCACTGGTGTCATGAAACCAGGTAGCAGGTAAACAGCACTGATTTCCATTATAAAGTCAGCTAAAATCTATTAAAATATTGACACATTTGCCTACAACTAATTTTCCTGCTTCCTATAATGACTAAAACTACATTCATAAATTACTTTTGAATGAATCAACATAGAAATACATGTAATTTTACTGTAGATTATTGTTAAAATTATATTGTTTAAAAGTACAACTATGAGCCATAGTTTTTGCTGTGAAAAACAGTAACCAGACAGTCCTTGCATGACTCTTCATGTATGACTGTAGTTTTTGTTAGCAGTTGCAGTAGGATGAGCATACAAGCACTGTCTATGATTTATGGACAGACCACTAATCATCAACTCTGATTCATCACACGGCTTTCTATTTTACCTCCTGTATACTTATGGTAGTTAACATTGTAAATGGTGATTTTACTGTAAAGTTTACACTGTGCTAAGACATTTTTATGTCTCTGTTAATCAAGCTGTATAATATCATCGGCTCTGTCTGGAGCAGATGGTGCTAATGTGTTTCTATTATAACCAAAGATTGATTGACAGTTCTTTTTTTTTTCCACCAGCTAGATGCAAAAATAGGTCAATATATAAACTGTGATTTGGTACAATATCAAAGCATACTAAAAGAAAGGAAAATGAAAAATGAGATTTCGCCTATACATTTTACACGCCATTTAAAGACTTTCTGTGTCAGATTCACCAATCTCCATATTCAGAGACTGCAATATGAACAGTCTTTTTCAATTAAATTCCAATATCAAATGATTGATAATATGATAAAGATCTTATTTTATCTTCTGAACTATTAATCAACAGCCTCACAGCAATAAAAGCTTCCTTTTGGTAGAACAAATTGGTCAGAGCATGTTTGGCTTCTGCTGAAAATGAGGGCATCAGATTTCTGTTGACCAGTCATTCTTGCGAGAGATAATTTCCCAGCACTGAACAAAGGAGACGGTGTGTATGGTACACACGGCTTCCCTGCGGTCATTGCAATGGGGGGAGCTAGCACCTGTGTTTACCCAGCGATCTTGCAAGGCTCCAGTTACACGGTCCACTCTGGATCCTCCGCTGTGGGCTTTCTGCTGAGCACACGGGTCATGAGAGCTGTTCACATGCTTTCATTACGCACTGCTTACTTAAATTTCCTCCTGTAACACCCCAAGAGTAATTCAACACCATCATAAAGTTCTCTTCATATCTGGTCATCCAAGCATTTACTTTTATGAAAAAAAATGGATCTAGTTCAGGGTGGTTGAGCATCTACAACCAGATTAATACATCATACAGTATATATATATATACAGTATATATTAAGAGAAAAATTTTGAATAATCAAAAAAAAAATTATGAATCTCTCATTGTTGTATAAAACTTTGCTCCAGACTCCTGGTGGATTCTGGATGGTTATTATTTTGATGGTTGATGGTTTGATAGTTTTATGGTTATTATTCTTATTATACACTAACCTAAAGGATTATTAGGAATACCATACTAATACAGTGTTTGACCCTCTTTTGCCTTCAGAACTGCCTATGTGGCATTGATTTAACAAGGTACTGAAAGCATTCTTTAGAAATGTTGGCCCATATTGATAGGATAGCATCTTGCAGTTGATAGAGATTTGTGGGATGTACATCTAGGGCACGAAGCTTCCGTTCCACCACATCCCAAAGATGCTCTATTGGCTTGAGATCTGGTGACTGTGGAGGCCATTTTAGTACAGTGAACTCATTTTCATGTTCAAGAAACCAACTTTGAAATGATTCGAGCTTTGTGACATGGTGCATTATCCTGCTGGAAGTAGCCATCAGAGGATGAGTACATGGCGGTCATAAAGGGATGAACTTGGTTAGAAACAATGCCCAGGCATGCCCAATTGGCACTAAGGGGCCTATAGTGTGCCAAGAAATCATCCCCCACACCATTACACCACCACCACCAGCCTGCACAGTGGTAACAAGGCATGATGGATCCATGTTCTCATTCTGTTTACGCCAAATTCTGACTCTACCATTCTCAACAGAAATTGAGACTCATCAGACCAGGCAACATTTTTCCAGTCTTCAACTATCCAATTTTGGTGAGCTTGTGCAAATTGTAGTCTTTTTTTCTAATTTGTAGTGGAGATGAGTGGTACCCGGTGGGGTCTTCTGTTGTTGTAGCCCATTCATCTCAAGGATGTGCGTGTTGTGGCTTCACAAATGCTTTGCTGCATACCTTGGTTGTAACGAGTGGTTATTTCAGTCAAAGTTACTCTTCTATCAGCTTAAATCAGTCGACCCATTCTCCTCTGACCTCTCGCATGACTACACTTTAGCGATTAAACGTGAGATATAATTAGTTTTGGGTAAATCTAACGAGCAGTCTTTGGTCTTCCTGAGGAAATAATTTCAGCAAAATATCATGTTCATGTAAATTCCTGAACTAGTATTTATACAACAGTTCTTTCTGATCCTCAAAATTGATTTGCTGACGGCAGTGTATTATTAGAGCATGTTTGTATCAGTGAAGCCCATCACGTGCCGACTGAATACAGTGACGAAGTTCAGAGCAATTGACACACAAACATCAATATATGAAATCCTAAATCCCTGACACAATCTGACCCAGGATCCATTTCTCTTAACCACTCAGCAGAGTTCATCCTCGCAACTGTGTCCAGGATCGATCTGTAAGCGCTCGGTTGCGTAAGCAGATGCCTTACATAAGCTGTTTGTGCGCGGCCTGTCTCAGACTCCCATCCGAGAGCGGCTCAGGGGAGACTGGACTCCAGAGTGGTTCCCTGTATACTTACACCTGTAACAACATGACACAGCGTAACCCTTCAGCCAAACCGTGTCTGTATAGGCAACTTTTCAGTTCTGAACATCCAGATTACAACAACAGAGCGCCAACAATGGACTATAGATTATAAACTACTATTGAAATGTAGTTGATCACAGGTTCCCAGAACATCTTCTGATCCCGGGTTTTTTTTCTAATAGCCTTTGTTTCTAATAGTGCTTTGAACCTAAAAAAAGAGCAACATCCTTAATATTAATGACAAATTTAAAGTGTGAAATACTGTGTGTGTTTAAATAGAAAATGTGTGGCATCACATGACACAAAGGCAGTTTTCCTCTGTTCCTTATCACGCAGTAACAAGCATCAAGAGAGAATGTGAGGTGAGACCTCATCATCGCTTCACATGTAATTATTACATGCTAATTACACACACTGAGTTTCAGTAGACTAGGGTAGCTTAAAGATGTTAAGCTGTCAGGACTTTTATTTAAAAACATTTATTTGACATGTTCACAACAACTAATGGAGTTTGGGGCAGTCCTGCCTATATACTCACACTGCAACGAATGATTATTTTCATAATTTATTAGTTCAGCGATTACTAGTCACTCTTATTCATAAGTGCATTTTCAATAAACATTGTGTGAAAGCAGCTTTGCAGTATTAAATAGTAAAATAGTGTGTGATAATGCAAAATAACAATAGTAAACACTCAATTTGCACTCAAGTTATTGACAGTTTAGCTCATCTTAAATATTATCTGTGCAAGCAAGATGATGATATCACTGGAAATTAAGTGTTCCCAATTAAGCAAGACCGAATGATTAATCCACTAATCATCAATTATTTCACAGATTAATCAGCAGGCTTTGATCGATTTTTCAGCTTTTGCAATTCATTCAAATATTGCATATTTTATATAGGCCTACAAATTGAGCTGTAGGAAATAATGTTGAAATTATAATTTCAAGCTTAACATTATTAAAAGCAATCCATTGCAGAAAGTGTTACATGAACATGACTGGAGCCCATGGTACAGACATCCACATCACTATGAGGCGATGCTGTCTTAACTGTAATGTTTAAACCATGTTTGTTTTGTGTTTTTTGTGAGTACGTTTTATAGCTTTACTTGTTCATCTAAACGTCACTTTTAAAGCTCTGCTTACGTATTTCAATCTTCTTTTACCTCTAACCAAACAACAACAAAAATAACTTGGTTGTCATTATTTGGGCCTTCAGACATGACAGCATTTTCTGTGTGTGGTTTTATAAAACTTACATACACTCTACTGGTTTGGCTTTGTTTGCATGCCTCATAAGAATCTTCTTTTGTTGGATTGCTTGCACTAAAGCATCACACTGGTCAAACTGTGTTATTGCAGGCCCTAAAAATAGGTTGTATGAGGTCAAATGTTCACTACTCACTGCTGTTAGGTTAAACACAGAGCAAATGGGTTAGCATGGATTACCATACTTGGCTACACACCACTTCATTTAAATTTTTATTTTCAATACTTCAAAAATGTTGACTAATCATTTCAAGCCTAGCTCGTACTTACCTAAACTAAGTAACAGTAACCACCTAGGGGGTGATACAATGGGTCATCCTAAATGTGTGTGACTCACCTCAGATGTGGTATTTAAAGTGGAGATAGTGCTAGATATTCACTCCCCCCACTTACAATCCCTGCCAGACCTGGGACTCAAACCCACAACCTTTAGGTTACTCTAACCATTAGGCCACGACTACCCCTATTACCAAGTTTGGAAAAACGTTTTAAAAAATTCTGTGTTCATCTGAAAGAAGAAAGTGATATACACCTAGGATGGCTTTAGGGTGAGTAGATTACGGTGTAATTTTCATTTTTGACAGCAACATAGTGTTGGCCCAGATCCGGTCCACATCTGGCCCGTGTGAAATTCATGCAGGCCGGAGCTAAGCTGGATCTGGGCCAACACCGTTTGCTGTCTGGGGTAAAACTCAAACCACACAACACAATCGTCAAAGTATCATCTTTATCCAGTTTCTGCAATATTAGAAATGAAAAATGAGAACAAACTACCACTTAAATATTGTTATGTCCATTTTAAATGAACCTTGGCCCACAGGACATGACGGTGCTTATGGAACATGTTCACATATGGTTTAATTTTTGCATGATAAAGATTAAGTTGGCATCTACAGATGTCACAACAGATTGTGTTACAAATGCCAGAATCATGCTGATGAGTGATGCAGTGTCGTCTGAGGCCCAAAGAAAAAATCAGCCCAGCTTTAGTAAAGGAAGCCGTTGCTTAATAGAATCGTCCATTAGACTTTGGCTGTTAGCAGTCTTTGCTCTGTTCCTCTTACTTAAGCAACTCTCCAGTTATTTACAGCCATTGGGATTACACACAACGTTCTAATAAATTTTTTATTAGTTCACTTATAATTACAGCTGAGGAGGATAAATACACTGCAACCATGAGGACACTGGCAGAAATTGCTGTTTATTACCCAGTCACTGAGGAGGCATAACCAGTTAACAACTTAAGAAAGAAACATAAATGATAAATGAGCCCATCTCATGGAGGGTGCATAAAGGTGGTCTCCAAGAAACAAAATTTAAAGCGAGAAAAAAAAAAAAAAAAGTGTTGATTATTTTTTTCTCTAAATGAAATAGCTTTCAATCCACTTACGTTAAGCAGATGTCCTGTTTTACATGGGAAGGTCCTGTATTTCCCAGGAAACAGTGGACATCTGGCTACCCTAAAAGCTAGCTTAAAGTTTTCTGGAGAGCCAGACAAAAAGAGGTTTATCTGACTATTGCTTTGCAAATCTGTGAAGCCCTTAAAATATATAAACCATTTTTTAAATACTCACCCCACTGTCTGTTTTTTAAACTGATTAATTTGAACAAATCATTTAATAGATAATTTTGCTCTGCGCAAAAATATCCAGAAACTCTGTAAGGATCACATTTGAAGAATTTCAGATAGTAGTTGGTCTTGGGTTCAGAAAATCTCCAACACTACCATCAGACGCCACCTTCATAAACACAATTTGTTTGGGAGGGTTACTATAAAACAGCTTTTGTTATCATCAAACAACAAACTCATGCATCTACACTTTACCAAACATCACTGAAACTTTTAGTGCAACTCTTTTAGTTAAATGAGGCCAAAACAGCTTTTTGGAGGAATAGATTTGGCACTAAAACAGCTAAAAGTTATCGGTAAAGTATACTCATGGATGTGTGCCGTATTTTTCATTCAAAGGTCCCCGGACAGCTTGTTCCATAAAATCATACCTTAAAATACCAGTATATGTCAACACAGTTTTTGCCAACCTGACTCAAATACCGCAGAAATAACACGGCGGTAATACAAGCGTGTGATCATTTAATTGGTTTTCACAGATACAGAAATGTTATAGCTCCCCCTACTGCAGCTAATATGTGCTGTTGTTACTGCATGGATATTAAACTAATGGCTAAAAAAACCAGAAAGATGCAACACAAACTGGAAATCACTAATATCTTATGTTGCAACATATTGTTTTCAATAATATTCATTTTTGTGTTCCATGAAAGCCAAAGGGTTAGTTAATAAAGACCAAATTTCCTTAACGAAATATTCCTTAACCCTTATATTACACACACTTTCAAAAGCAAAATTATAACGTACAATTACACAATACAGTCATGAAAAGTTTATTTTCTCAATTTGTTTTCAATGCACGAGTCATTCAGACAATCTTTAAAACTACTAGTCCTCAAAATTTGGTCACAGATCTTCTGGTGGCAGACAGCAGGGGGAAAACAACTCTAAAAGCAAATAATAACATGCTACTAACCATATTGTAGTGCAAGATAGGAAGATTAATTTTTTGAACATTTAAAGGGGACAAAAATTCCTATCTTTTTAGCATGTTTGTTCACGTTTGTGTGACAAGCAGTTATACTTCTGCATTCTGTCCACACTCAATATAACTAAAGTCGGGAAACAATGATTTAAACTACTTATATTTTATTGTATGGAACTATTCAAAGTTTTGGGGTCTGTAATTTGTTTAATGTTTGTGAAAGTAGTCTCTTTTGTCTAACAAGGCTGCATTTATTCTATAAAAATAGAGCAAAACAGTAATACTGAGAAATATTACAGTTCAAAATAGCTGTTTTCTCTTGAATATTTTGTAAACTGTAATTTATTTCACTGATAAAAGCTTTTTATCGGTAGTGTACTGTATATTAAATGTGAATGAAACTGTTATCCACCTTCATAGCATTAGTATGACAGGACATGGAATAACCAAACTCACTTGGCAAGCTTCATTTCGATCTGCTGCCGGATCTCCTGGCGTTCCTGATCACTGCGCACAGGGAAGATGTTCCTGTCCTCCAGCTCCTGTTTGCTGGGTCTGTTTCGCAGCTTTACTGCCAGAAGCTCCTTTCTTATTCTTCTTGGAAGTGTACCTGCACAGATCCAAACACATGTTCATATAATCATTTCTGAGGGTAAAAGGAATCAAAAGAACCATACTTGTTCATGACACGAGAGTTGACTTTATAACAAACAGGTTTCATGGCATTATATAACCTGTATCAGTTTTACTCTCAAACCTAGAGTTGTTTAGCATTTCCACTATAACTGGTAAGTTTGCACCAAATACAGTTCAATAGGCTACACATTTATGAAGGAATCAGCAGTGTCAGTGCAGAGCTGTCGAGTTTCATTCAGTCCTGTTTTCTTTCTGTTTTTGCATCCTCTCTCTTTCTCTCTCTCTCTCTCTGGCCCACATGTAATGAAAGCAGGCTGTGTTAGAAGTGGGACACCAGATGTTGCTGACAAATCAAGTCTAGAAGAAGAAAAGCTTCTTCATTTCTGGCATGAGGAGTATTCTGAATGCAACAAAATACCTAAGTATGTCAACATTTTTAACTGGTGCTCAGAGACCAATTTACAAAAACATAAAAAATACATGTATAAATAAATATCAGAGCCACTGAACCAGGGTTGGCAGCATGTTATTGCAGTGTAAGCGCATAAATAATGTCAAAATAACACTGATCCCAAATCTCAGTTTAAACTCTAAGTGTAAGAAACAGACCAGAGATGACGGACTCGTTCCAGCTGTCCTGGTCGCTGTAGTATTCATCCAGACGCATGTTCTCCTTGTTCTCTTCCGCCTCTTTTTTGTTCTGAACCTCTTCGGTTGGCTCATTCTCAGTGCTGGCAGTGCGGGACAGACGGCCATCCGAGCGCCGTCTGGGTGAGCTACGGATCTCCTTTCCATGGAAACTATGAAAAAGAATAGATGTGCATGTAAAAAAAACAATTAAAAAAAAAGTTCATTCTAATACACAATATATATATTAATTTATCATACCGTCTTACCTAAGGGTTATATAGGGTTAAATGTAAATGTTTTATAACTGAAAAGTCAGGCTGCAGGAATATTGTATAAATAAAAATATGTACATTTAAATACATGAACATATTTTCTAAATATATACTGTATCTGTGTGTTTATTTATAAAAAAAATAATATACACAGTACACACACATATATTATGTAAACAAAATGTTTTATTTTGGATGCGATTAATCACGATTAATTGTTTGACAACATTAGCCAATCATCAGAAACATGTTGTGTTTTATAATGGTCAAATGATCACATGCATAAACTGTTTTAAAAAAACATTATGGGATTTTCAAAGCATAACTGTTTGGGGTCAGAAACGTTTGTTTGCTGTTGCTGTTGAAGAGCATTAATACTTTTATTATGGAAAGGCACATTCATTTGATCAAAAGCCACTACAAATTATGATTTCTATTTGAAATAAATGCTGTTCTTTTGAACTTTCCATTCAAAAGGGTCCTGAAAAATAAAACTAATCACAATTTCCATAAAAAACATTTGGCAACACAACTGTTTTCAACACTGATAATAATCAGAAATCTTTCTTGAGCTGTAAATCAGCATCTTCTAATAATTTCTGAAGAATCATGTGACACTGAAGATTGGAATAATGATGCAGAAAATGCAGATTTGATCACAGGAATCAATTGCAGTGTAACAGATCTTCACACAGAAAACAGTTCATTTATTTTTGGTCAAATAAACATTTTAAAAAACATTAAAATATCTTACCATCCCCAACATTTGAAGAGTATGTCATCATGTGAGTTCATATTACAAAATATTACAAAACTACTTCAATAAGGTGCTTTTAGTGGAAGATGAGCGAAGCTGGATAAATGATTGCTGAAGGTCTGTCTCACCTGTCCTGCCGGTGTTTGGAGGCCAGAGCACGATGCAGTTCCTCAATGATACAGCTAGGCGGCAGCTGAGGGTGCATCAGGCCTAAGTGAGGGGAGCCGGTGGGGGTGGAGATTCGGCCCCGCAGGGCATCTTTGGGCAGGGTGAAGTTCCTGGGTAGCGTAGCTGGAGCGGGCCGGCTCGAATTAGAGTGGGTACCTAACAGACAAGAGCAAAGATTAAGAAAAAATACTTTTATTATGACTTAAATAAGCACACTTCTGGACAAATAGAGACACTAGCATACATGCATCTGATAAACTGATACGGACCGTCAAGGCTTCCCAGTCTAGTAAGCAGCTTCACAGGAAGTTTGGCTGAAGCAGTGTGGACTTCTCTGAGCACCGCCTCCTCTTTTTTCTGCTCATGACACTCAAGGGCCTCCGGGGATCCAACGCTGGCCCCTCTGTTTGAGGTATCGACACAGGACTTCTCCTCATCCTCACTTTGCTCAAGTTCCCCTTCTGTGTCTAACATCTCTGTGGCGTCTCGCGCTGTAAAAAGATCAGGCCAGAAAAGAGCGTTTTGTAATCTCTGCTGCCACCTAGTGCTGATTCAAGCGCTGCTCGTTCTTGTCAAGCCTAGCAAAAATAGTCATATATTTCAAATGCATTTATTTCATAATGAGTATACTTCAAATATGCTTGAGACTTACTGTTATACAAATTCTGATTAAACTTTATTTGGAGTACTGTTTGTGCACAATGCGCATTTCTCAATATTAAGCCTAAAATGTGCTGTAATATCACTCACTGTAATGAGAATGATTGTCATTGCTAAGGACTTCATTTGGACAACTTTAAAGGCAATTTTCGTAATATGCACTCTTAGATTCTAGATTTTCAAATGGTTAAATCCCAGCCAAATATTGTCCTAACAAACCATACATCAACGGAAAGGTTAATTATTCAGCTTTCAGATGATATAGAATTCTCAATTTTAAAATTTGCACACTTATGACCGGTTTAGTGGTCCATGGTCAAAAATATTTTTCAAATACCTTTGAGTAAATCAGTTTTTCACTACACTGTAGGCAAGACAATGGATTTGTTAATATTTTAACTATATAAATATAAATTATCACTTTTTATAAAATCTTTTAAAAAGACAAAGTGGCAATGGGCTTAACTTACATATTGTATATATCAATTCTAACATGTTACACTTAAAAAAAAGTATATGTCTTAAAAGAAAATACTGTTTTAGTCTTTATTTCATGTTCACTTCAGTATGTTACTTGTCTTTACTTTTAAATGAAAACTGTTTATACACCCATTTTATTTTATGTGTCAGTATCAAGATGATGTGCAACCAATTTTGCTTCCATAATGAGTCATGTTACTGAAACAGAATATTCAACAATAAATTAAAAAAGTAAAGAACAAAATCCTTTCCACAGGCCTTGTTTTTGGCTTCGACCAGGACTTGCACTGGAATAAATTAGTGTATTATTTACTTTAAAACAATTTTCTCTCAGAACAGTTTTCACAAATAATTACATGCGATATATGACAGACTGAATTAAGTTTAGTTTTATATCAATAAACTCTGTTTTATTTTTTTCGACAAAGCCTGAAGGTCAAGTTCACCCATCAGAGCACTAAATTACAAAAGAATTATTGTAGAAACATTGCAACTGTGATAAAGTTAACAGCATCTGTTTTCACTGATTTCCAGTGATTATCGTCGTCTTGACTACAGAGACCGTCTCTGCATTTAATAAATAAAGTTTAATTCTCGTCA
>JAUMHR010000060.1:246694-270594 GCA_032361145.1 Enteromius fasciolatus | reverse complement strand
TTTGATCAACGTCCTCCTTCCACTTATTAAACTAGTAGTAGGCTAGCCTACAATACATAAATAAATAAATAAATAAACTACCGCTAACGATGTAGGCTATAAATGCTTTTGTGAAAAATTATAGGTAGCCTATCTTTGAACGAATGTTGTATTAATGTTACTGGAAGGTTTTTCCATAACTTTAAAATAACCTTTAAAGAATATCATTTAAAACAAATATCACATAAACAAAAGATTATATTGTCAAATTGGCCTATTGAAAAAGCATTAATCAAAATCTATTTAAAACATTTTACATACTATTATATTATAAAGATTCAAAAGATCAGTATTGTCAAATATTGCACTGTAACAAACAAACTTAATTCAAAATTTAAATTTAAAATAATATTAATTTAAAATAATTTAAAAGTTATATTATACGGTACTGCGATACAAAAGTTTTAAGGACACGGTATTGTAAAAATACAAAGTAAATTGCAGCTGATTGTTATGAGTCTTTTTTCACATGTAGCCTATTTGACCAACAGATGTCCTCAGCGTTCGAAACAGAGCTCGAAACAGTGAATCATGGTTCAATTGATTCGACGATTCATAAGATTTAATTTCTCCCATTACTAATACAATATGTTTTATCTATATGCACCAATATAGCAATATGTAGCATCGTTTATTTTAAATATAACATTATGGCATTTAAAGAATGTGACACGCCACGTGAACCTTTGGCGCAAATGAATCGTTTAAAGGTTGTGAAACTGAATCGCTTCGGAAGAGATCCGCCCTCCGCGTAGATACAGTAAAGATGGCTGAACACGGTAGGGAATCTAGAGTTGATATTGTAGCAAACCATGTGTCTAAGTCAAGTGAAGAAGCTGACCTCAGAAGTGTTCTGGTTACAAGTGTTTTGAATTTAGACAAGCTCGACACCGACCTGTACAGGTAAACAAATATATTTTTATAAAATGTAATGGATATACTGTACCAATACAACAGAAATGTGCATGAACCGTTTCGCTCAGAATCTTCCACACTAAGAAAAAGTGGCATGATTTTTCTCCCTCACAGAGGCACACATCACTGGGTTCCTCGCACTAAACGTCTGTTCGGGGGCCAGATTGTTGGACAGGCTCTTGTAGCTGCAGCCAACTCTGTCAGTGAGCATCTCTATGCCCATTCACTGCACTGCTACTTTGTGAGAGCAGGTAAACTCTCTAGTTACATATAGGCTTATTCATATGGAAAGGTGATTAAGCTTTCTTGAGAAAGGTATTCCTGCACAAGCAGAGGCATGCCATTTCAAGACTGCATTTCTTTCTTTATTTTTTAAATTTATTTTATGGTATGTATTAGCAGCTCATACAGTTTTATAGCAATTATTTTTATTAAAGTCTGTATTAAATACATTTTTAAGCAAATACTTAGTTGTTTAATTGTATTTACTTAATCAATGGCATTATAGCCAACTACTAACCCTACTGATAACCCTCTAGAAGTATTTATATATATGTGTGTGTGTATAAAATGCTGTCAAATCGCGATTAATCGCATCCAAGGTTTTTGTTACATTATATAGGCCTATGTGTGTGTGCTGTGTATATGTATTAGGTATATAGAAAGACACACATGTTTGTTTGACGTTTAAATCAGGTATCTGTGGCACTATCGCACAATACAGGGTCCTGAAACTGAAGCCTGCAGTTGTGCAGGAACATACTACTGGCTTTTTTTCTCAACCTCTGTGTGTTCCAGGTGACCCAAAGGTGCCTGTGCTGTACCAGGTGGAAAGGACTCGGGATGGCCGCAGTTTTTGTGTGCGATCTGTCAAAGCTATTCAGCACGGTCAGCCCATACTGATCTGTCAGGCGTCATTTCACATGCAGCAGCCGAGTCCACTGGAGCATCAGTTCAGCATGCCCTCTGTCCCGTCACCGGACAGCCTGCTCACCATAGAAGAGCTCATTCAGAGCTACCTCAGGTCTCAGCAAAACAAAACGTTTGCCATGCCACACTAAATGCAGCACTTTTACACTTTATTTTATTTTTGTTTTACAGTGATCCAAACCTGGCAGACAATACGCGACAGGGTCTAAATAAAATACTTGCGGATGAAGTGCCTATTGAGATCAAGCCAGTCAACCCACCCGATTTCTACAGGCGTGTTGCCATGGAGCCAAAGAAATTATTCTGGGTGCGAGCGAGAGGACATATAGGTATAACAAGCATGTTATTCAACCACCTCTTTATAGTAAAAAACACTTATACCCCCCGTTTTACAGACAAGGCTTACTGCTAGTCCTAGACTAAATGCAAATCTGAGCTGTTTCAACGGAAAGAACCTTACACTCTCTTTAAACATGACAGTGCCTTTATTTTGTCTTAAGATGCACACCAGTAATGCTTTTTTTCTAAGGTATGTTTACAAAAATTACTTAAATGTCCTAATTGTACTATGGCCTAATCCTGGCTTAGGCTATGCTCTGTCTTTAAAACCGGGCCATAATCATGCCCTGTGCCACAGAACATGCTGTGAGAAGTTAAAATAATTTTAATTTTACACTTTTATACTTTGTAAAAAGAACACTTTTTATGAAAATAATACACTTTTCACACATATATATATACTTAAGTGCTAGCCAGAAAGCACTTGGAAACTTAGTTGCATTTAATTTGAATTAAATGAGAATGTATTATAGTTTCAATTTATATCAAATGCAGTTAGTTAAAATTTAAAGTCTAAAGTGCTTTTTCACTTTAGAAGGACTTCCGTAATATCTTGTAGTTTAATTTTATTATTTTATTAAAAGCTTGTGGTAAACTAAAATATATTTGAATGTAATATCTATTATATTTTGAATGTCATTATTTAAATATAATTATAATTGCATGTTAGATGTAATGATTTTTGAATATACAGGGTGGGCCATTTATATGGATACACCTTAATAAAATGGGAATGGTTGGTGATATTATTAACTTCCTGTTTGTGGCACATTAGTATATGTCAGGGGGGACACTTTTCAAGATGGGTGGTGACCATGGTGGCCATTTTTTAAGGTGTATCCATATAAATGGCCCACCCTGTATATTAATACATTTAATTATTTAAGGTTTCCTACAAATGCACATTCATTACAGTTAAGCACACTTCTTCTTTTTTATGAGGACAGAAGTGGAATTTAATTAAATCTTTAAAGAAATCTTGACAAATCCTATTGTGAATATACATTTATTTTAAATGTACTCATGTAATCGATTTGTGTTGTGTTTTAGGACCCGGTGATATGAAGCTGCACTGTTGTGTGGCAGCATATGTATCAGATTATGCCTTCCTGGGAACGGCTCTGTTACCTTACCCAAAGCACAGGGCCCAGTTTTCCGCCTCTCTGGATCATGCCATGTGGTTTCACAGCACATTCAGAGCAGATGAGTGGATGCTGTATGAATGTGAAAGCCCGTGGTCAGGTCAGCAGACGCTTTGTCATCGTTCTTGCAAGTTTATAGAGTTCTTTAGGAACAGAAGTTTTATCAGTCCAATGATTTGTCTAGGATGGTCAGCCATTGATGTATGATAATAAGAATAACTTGTAATCTGTGAATGTTTTAATATACCTTTATTTCCTACCAGGTGGGAGCAGAGGCTTTGTCCAGGGCCGCTTGTGGAGACAGGATGGCGTTCTTGCAGCTTCCTGCGCACAAGAGGGAGTGATACGAGTAAAGACTGTTCCTCAGAGTAAATTATAGAGGATTTAAAACGTTTTAATAAAGAGTATCAGACTCTTGATATGCCTTACAACTAGTGCTGTCGAACAATAATCATGATTGATCACATCCAAAAAAATTATTTTGTTTACAATATATGTTTGTGTACTGTGTATATTTAAAATGTATAAATACGCACAAATGCATTTAAGAAATATATGTTGTTTATATCTAAACCCCCAGTTCAAAGACAATGCTATAGTCTAGTCCTAGACTAAAATGTAAGTCTGAGCCGTTTCAACTGAAAGAAACTTATACTGACTAATCTTAAAATGCATACCGTTGCCTTTGTTTTGTCTCAAAAAGCACACTAATATTTTTATTTTATTTTATTCTATGCACTTCAATAAAAATGACTTAAATGTCCTAATTGGACTATGGCCTAGTCCTGGCTTAGTCTTAAGCCCTGTCTGTGAAACCAGGCCTATATATATATATATATATATATATATATTTTTTTTTTTTAGAAGCACAAAAAAATAAAATACATACACATACAAATATATATAAAAAAAATATTCCTTGTATATATTTGTAATAAATAAAAATACACAGTTCTCGCATTGCAATGTAAATATAAACATTTTTGGATACAATTAATCGCTACTTACAGTAGTTGCACAATTGATTTTTTGTTTATTAACCTATACTAGGCAAAATCAATGTTAAGATTGCATTTGGTCTGCAGTGCTACATGGCAGTAGAAAATCACAACACTGTATGATTTCTTTTTGTCCCTTATGCTAAACTGCTGAAAGTGTAAACTAAAAGTGTACATCATAATCGATTTCTTTGCAAGTGTATATTTAACTATAGGATTTAGCATATTCGTTTTTGACATTTTTGTCTTCCAAGTCTTCTATGACAAACTCCAGTCAAACAGTGAATTATGACTATGTAAATTTACAAGCACTTTAATTAGTTATATCATTATGTAAAATGATTATCAATAAAACAAAACAATCTGCGGCTGTGTTTTGTTTGTTGTTCGCGTGGCACGCCGGAAGTGACATTTCAGACGGGGCCGTTACGGTTATAACCGCTAGTTGGCCATTCCGTGGAGACCGACAGCGTTGGGTTTGTGTGTCTGATTTTTATTTACGAAACATCAACCATGCCGCGAGTGTATATCGGCAGGCTGAGCTATCACGTGCGAGAGAAGGACATACAGCGTTTTTTCAGCGGCTACGGAAAGCTATTAGAGATCGATCTGAAGAACGGGTAAGTTTAACGCTAGGCCGCGGCTTAAATGAAGACAACTTTTTGCTATGCGTTTCTTTGCATAAATTACTTTATAATACATTAAGATGTCAAACTTGATGGGGTGCATTTTAAGTGCTTAATATGGTGATTTGTTACGTTAGTTGTATTTCTGCAGTCGAGGCTCTTACCGCGTGGTCAAAATGGCGGAGGGTTTGTTGTGCACAGCGCCTCAGCTTCTTTCATACGACCAGATGATATAGCCTATTTATTAAGGATTTTAAATTGAGTGGTGATTCGGAGACACAGTATATCCTGCCGAAGGGTGATCTATTTATGCAATAGTTGGTCAGCTGTAAATTGGTTAATATGTGTTGTTAACGGTGCTGACCTAAATTTATAAACGCTAACGTACAGAGATGCATCGTTTTCGGTGTGTCTGGCGTCTTATTTCTTTCACACTTAACTTTAAGTTAGCTAGTTTAACGTTATTTGTAAATGCGCATTTTGCAATGACATCCCTGCAATTTCTGCATGCGTAAAAATACCCGGATGACCCACTACATCGGCCAAAATGCACAGTTTGTGTGCTACCAATATGGCGCTTGCTTTGGTCTTCTATTGGTCGCAAGTTTTGAAACTAGCACTAATGTGAATACATCGTCTACCGTTTCCAACGTTTTATTTAGGCTGCTTACCAAAACGTGTCAATTAAAACCTCAGGTAAATCAATTGAGTAATAATAATAAATAAATAAAATATTTGAGTTCTTTAATGAGTTGAAGCCGTTCAGATTGACAGCTTCAACAAAATTATATGTAACCCTGGAACACGCAAACATTCAGAAGTAGCACAGATATGTATCAATAGCCTTTTTTTTTTTTTTTTTTTTTTTTTTTTTTTATGCCAAAAATCAATAGGGTGTTCCGTGAAGATATTTTGTACATTTTCTACTGTAAATGTATCAAAATAATTTTTTTTAAATGATAATATGAATTGCTAAGGACTACATTTTGAAAACTCCAAAGCCCATTTTCTCAATGCACCCTCAGATTTCATCTTTTCGAAGTTGTCTCTTGGCCCTAATATTGTCCTGTTATAACAAACCATAAATCGGTTCTCAAACATGTTTTCAAAAATGTTGCTATTATCCATATGCGTTATTGACATTTTAAAGAAAGTGTTTTTTCCTTTAATGACATTGCCTTTCTGATCACCTTACAGTTCACTTCAGTTACTCTGTTGTTCCTCGAGTATAGTGCTTAAACCGTTATAGAGGTCTTCTCTCCTTTTTTTTTTTTTCTTTTTTTTGGGGGTCAACCAAAGTTGTGCTTGTTTAATTTCAGGTATGGGTTCGTGGAGTTTGAAGACACCCGTGATGCAGACGATGCCGTGTATGAACTGAACGGTAAAGATCTGTGTGGGGAGCGTGTAATCGTGGAGCACGCGAGAGGGCCGCGGCGGGACAGAGATGGATATGGTGGGGGTTATGGGGGCGGCGGCGGACGCAGTAAGTACAGTCTCGTTTGTCATCTCAAACCTTATATCTTTCTTTCTGTTTCTCCTCCCTCAGGCACAAGGAAAAAGTGGAGGTGAATAATAAGTGCTTTTTAATTCACAGTGGACTGCCAATAGCACCTGCATCAAATGACTAACTACATTTCTCTGTTACAAGTCTGAAGTACCTGTGGTCTAGACAAGAAGACTGTCGGGATCTGATGTTCTTTAATGAAATTGGTCTTAAAATGTGACCTTTTTTAAAAGGGGGCTCCCAAAAGATGCCTCTTCTTTTGTAGTTTTGGCCCATTTTAAACGCCAAGGGTCATTTAATGTGCAGTAGCTAACTTGAGCAATCTTCAAAAGCTAGGGAGAGTGACTAAAAATGTTTACATGTCAGACTGTGGGCTGTTTCCACTCTTTATTGGCCCATCTCTAAATCTATTCTAGCCAATAGATTTAGTAATCAGTTGATATGTTCTAATGCCTCGCTGGCATGTAAACAGTATGACGTGTGACGATGCGATTTTGTGTTTACATCTGAATTCAACATTAACAAAAGTCCTTGATGTTTCAATTTAAAAGAGTCCGGTGCGGGCTGAGTCCGAGTCCATTGAGGCTAAGATGACTGCCTGTCCCGTTTGGCCTTGGCTTTCACCTTACAATGTGTGTGTGACCTTTGCCCTTTGACCCTTGGCTGACCTAACCGGAAGCCATGATGACAGCTGCCTTTTGCCAATAGACCAGGGTGATGGTGAGGAAACCCATTGGTTTTTATGTTGAACGAAATATTGGTCAGGTTAACAAATTTCTGTAGCTACCCGCTAGTTTTTTCATTTTACTTTTTCTTTATTAAAAAGAGCAATGGGCTTCCCTTGCTATGTGTCTTGTGCTGTCGCTGTTCTGTCAGTAGACAGGTAACATGTCAGCATCTAATGTAAGTAGTCCTGGTTACTTTATTTTCATTAATTTTTTCCCCCCCTTCTGTTTGTTTTCATGAGGGTATTGTGTACTTGTTTGCTGTCTTTATAATTGGGGCTCACATTAAAACTCGTGTTGCTGGAGCGGCATTCACGTCCAGAGCATTGCTGATCTTGAGCTGTTGGGTGAAGACCAGCAATGCGACCTTTGACCCCTTCAGAGGGCCTGATTGAACAAATCCAGTGCAGTCATATGTTTTGTTTTTAATAGTTCCACAGTAATCGTTCGCTTCAGAACTATGTGGTGCTGAGGTCTTATGTTTATTTGGGTGTGAATATTCAGCGGGGTGGGATAGGAAGGCTTCATTTTCTCTTGCCTGAACATCATGCTTTATGCAGATGTCTGAAGAGGTTGCCTTGTGCGTTCGCTGGATTGAGTCTAATTCTGTGCTGATTGTCTCTTGGCTTTTGTCTGAAGGCAGTAGTGGTTATAGCAGCAGGAGCCGAAGCGGAAGAGAAAAATATGGACCCCCGGTTCGGACGGAGTACCGACTGATAGTGGAGAACCTGTCAAGTCGCTGCAGCTGGCAGGATCTCAAGGTGAGCCTGGCTTCATGTTTAAAATATTTTACACCGCTTTGAAAACATTGAAGTTGCCAATAAATGTTTATTTTTTTGGCTTTTTGTTCTTGGCTGTAGGATTTCATGCGTCAAGCTGGAGAAGTGACCTATGCTGACGCCCACAAAGAACGGACCAATGAGGGTGTCATTGAGTTTCGCTCCCAATCTGATATGAAGAGAGCTTTGGACAAGTTAGATGGCACTGATATCAATGGAAGGAAAATCCGTCTTGTGGAGGACAAGCCAAGACGACGTCGCTCCTACTCTGGGAGCAGGTCAAGGTCAGGCCTTCAGTTAATCTCATTTAGCCACATGTTTGTGTTAATTTTTGTGAATGTCCGGGGTTACTGTAGGTCTCTTGAATTGGATGTTTTGTTTTTTAGGTCTCGCAGCCGTCGGCGTTCTCGCAGCAGGAGCCGCAGGAGTTCACGAAGCCGCTCCAGGTCCAGATCTCGGTAGGATGGTGCTTTTTCATGTGTGCTTAAAATTCTATTCTGAATGCTTTTCTAAATAGTTCGTGTCTGTCTTTTACAGCTCAAGGTCCCGCAGCAAGCAACGTTCCCGTTCCAGGTCTGGTCGGAAGTCCCGGTCCAGGTCTAGGAGAAAGTCTCATTCCAAGTCTCCGACAAAGTCCCGCTCCAGGAAGTCAAAGTCTCGTTCTCGCTCACGTACGCAGAAGTCACGCAGCCGCTCCACCAGTCACAAGTCCCGTTCTCGTTCTGACACCCGCAAATCTCGCTCCAAGAGTCGCTCCAAAGCCAAGTCGGAGAGGGATTCCAGGAGCCGCTCCAAGGAGAAGTCAGTTAACAAGAAATCCCGAAGCCGCTCTGCTTCTCCCAGGGAAAATGGAAATGGAGACCGGGCCAAGTCCACATCTCGTTCGCCATCCCCGAAAGAGAACCGCCATCAGTCGGAGTCGCCCGGCAAGCACTCTGTGTCTCGCTCTCCTTCACGTTCGAAGTCCCGTTCCCGCTCTCGGTCTGCCTCTCAAGACTAGTGTCTCGCTGATCAGATTGCACAGCAGGAATATGTAATGCACAGTTCAGTGTTAATCAATCGTTCACAGCCTATGAAAATTCACCAAATGATTAAAGATGCTGCAGCCCAGTGTAGTATTGATTGCTGTGCTGTTTTCAACATTGCATGAAAACAAATGCATACCCCCACTCCCGCCACCATGAAATGTGTCAAATCAGTTTTTCCTTTTATCGTTAGTTTATCATGTTTTGTGCTTCTATGCGTTGCTTAGGCTGTTGTTTGCATTCTACTCTTTGGTATGGGGTGTCTTTAAGAGGCTCTTTGTGTTTCTGCTTTAGTGTGAGGTTTAAGGAGGGCTGTAACAATATGTTCTAGCCTAAGTTTGATGGAATGTGTAACTACTTTTGCAGCTGTCTTTTTGTGTAGTTGACAAGATGTAATAGATAAGTGGCTGGCACAGTGTAGTCATTCATTCATATCTATTGCCGATAATTTTCCTGAAAGCTTTTTGTTTTTGTTAGTGCTTTGGATCATCTTGAATTCTTTTTTTGTTTTTGTTTTTTGTACAAAAAGTTTAATACATGACTTGCAGTGTAATTTCTGTGATTGATCTCATTTTTAAATGGGTTTTGAATTTTTTTTTTTTTAGTTAAATAAACATTTAATTGGTTTTGAGTGTTGCTGCTGCTGTTTTCTTTCCTGAAATATGGGTAGATAATTGATCATGTTTGAAGACTTGCAGCTTTTCCCTCAAGCTCAGGTCTGTATGCGTCACAACTGAAGTGTATTGAGCTCCAGTTGAGACATCTCTATTCAAAATCCATTTAAGGTATTCTATAGTCTGGTACTACATATCTCAACATTTCCCAATAAGAAACCCATGCTTAAAGTGCAGGATACATGGTTACAATATAAATGCTTAAATTACTGTCATTAAGATGCAATTTAGCAGGTACAATTGTATGTGTTGTTTTTGTTGTTGTTTGTTTTGCTTTTTTCTAAACTTTTCAATAACTTTGTACAACTTTCCCTAACAATGTCAGCACATTCAATTCATTTAAATTGCAGCAAAAGCACAAAAATGCTTTGAGACAATGCTGGGGTTAACCTATTATAAGTTAAGTACTAATACTAGTAAAGTAACGCATTACGTTTAAATGTAGAATAAAATGACATTACATTTTCAAAAAAGTAACTAGGTACTTTTTCTTATTTAATTGACTGACAATTCTCCTGACACCATGTTGGGAGAAATCAGAAATGGAGCATTGTGTGTGAATACAGAGTAGTTCTAGACTAAATGTTAACGTGCATTTATCGAGACACTTTTTGGTGTGCTTTTACATTTGCTATAAATAGAACTTATATTAAAACAAACACTTAATACACAATATTGTAATTATACATTACTCATAAAATAACGCAACATTCTATTGTGTTCCTTTTAATGTATTCCAATTAAAGTTTTTTAGTTGAGGCTAATACAAAATTAGTGTATGCTTCGTAATGCTTCATTTTTTTAATTATATAAATCATGAATTTTCACTGAAACGTTACATTTATGAATAGGAAATTTAGCCATTAAGATTTAAATTTAAAAGAAAGTTTGGGTTGGTACTATAACGGAGTTGCTATGGAGGAAGCGCCCCTGGTTACGCTTGTGTTGTCCACAAATACCCACAATGCACTGCTCACGGTGCACAGTTCTGCGGTCATTTTTATTCCTTTTTCGTTTTGAGAAGCATTTCCATGTTATATGCTGTAACATTATAACCCTCACGCAACAGTTAGGTTTGCTGCGTTAACAGGTTTGATCATTTGTGTAGCGAGTGCTAATAGCGATAGCCTGCTAAGTTAGCTTAGCCGCTCATAACGGTGACAGGCCGATGCACAACAGTTTGTGTCTATTTTGCAGCTGTTAATCATCTGTCGTTCTACGTCAGGATTTAGGTGATAATGTATTAAAAATTACAATAAATTAGCCCTTGTGGCAGAAGAAAATAGCGACGAAAGAATATCGTGGTTTGTTGATTAGAGTAGAGACAGCAATCTGTCCCTCAATCGTCATTGAATTTGAATTTGTAGATAGTGTTTGTTGACCCATATGCCAACATGGACAAGGAGCAACGAAACGTCGTTATTTTCAACGCATCCAAACGAGAGCTCTTCACCACCAATTCTGGATACAAGTCAATGCAGAAGAAATTAAAAGCACAATGGAAGATACAAAGGTATAGCCTCATACATGGCTCTTATAGACATATTTACAGATATGAAGATGTGCCCATCTGTAAGTTACCACAATACATCACTTTGATGTGAATTATGCACTCATTTTGTTGCATTAAAGGCTTTCTAAAATGGCCGTTAGAGTTGAATGTTGTAATAAACAAGCAAAACACTGTGCGTTACTAAACTTTGCATGTTCTTTAGCATCAAAGAGGAGCTCACCTTGGAGAAACTCCAAGGAGTCAAGTTATGGATCACAGCAGGCCCTCGAGAAAAGTTCACTGCTGCTGAGGTGAGACTCTGCAGCTGAAATATAGAAGAGTTTAAAAGTAAAGCTGTTAAAAGCTTTTAAATGGCTGTATATTTGCTGTTGTTCAGTTGGAGGTTCTCAAGCAGTATCTGGACAGCGGTGGAAGTGTTCTCGTGATGCTCGGAGAAGGAGGAGAAATTAAATATGACACTAATATCAACTTCCTCCTGGAAGAGTTTGGCATCATGGTTAACAATGGTAATTCATGAATTCAAACTAAAATTTTATGTTACTTCAGATATTGTTTATTGATGTTATTTTGTATTTTAAATTGTTGAGGAAATGTGTCATTATGTTACTGTTTTTGTTCAGTTAGATGTCAAGTTGCATTTAGACATTTAGGCCCGGTTTCACAAACAGGACTTACCTTAAGCCAGGACTAGGCATTAGTTTAATTAAGATATTTAAGCATCTTTTACAAAAATGCCTTATAAGAAAATCTTACTGTTGTGCATCTTAACACAGAACAATGACACTGACATGATTTAAGATATGTTAGAGCAAGATATTTTCATCTGAGACAGCTCAAACACGCAATTTAGTCTGGGACTAGCTTAAGCATTGTCTGTGAAACTGGGGGTATAAGTGTGTTCATCTCGGAAGAGGTTTATTAAAGTGTGAGTGTGTTTCTGAAGTTTATAACTCTTTTAAATTTGGGTTTCCAGATGCAGTAATAAGGAATGTCTATTACAGATATTTCCATCCCAAAGAAGCACTTGTGTCCAATGGTGTTCTGAACAGGTTTGTGTCTCCAGTCTGTATTTAAAGATCACTCTGTACAGAATTTAAATGATTTTTCTCTGCATTTCAGAGAGATCAGTCGAGCCGCTGGTAAAGTGGTGACGGGGGTGATTGATGAAGAAAATACAGGGAACAATTCACAGTAAGCTTGAGCTGATTGTTCTGTTTATGTTGTTGTTAACATTAATAATGTTTAAGGTGTAACTATGCTGAGACCAAGTGTTTTCACAGGAAAAAAGCTCCACATAAGAAAGCGTAACAAGTTCTTATTTGATGATTAAACAGGGCACTTACATTCGTATACCCTTACGGGGCCACATTAAACGTGATGAAGCCTGCAGTGGCCATCCTGTCCACCGGCTCTGTGTGCTTCCCGCTCAACAGACCCGTTCTGGCTTTCCATCAGTCTAAGGTGTGTACAGTCTTTCTGATCAACTCCCTTGTGTTTAAGTTTAAGTTTCTTCTGTGCTCTGATTGTTTCTCTGTTTGTATCAAGAACGCTGGCAAGTTGGCCGTTCTGGGCTCCTGCCACATGTTCAGTGACCAGTACCTGGACAAGGAGGAGAATAGTAAAATAATGGTGAGGGTTTCAGTTGCTATTGCAAAATGGAGGCTTGTTTAAAGTGTAATCAGGAGTGAAGTATCACTGCTGAACTAGCCATTTAACCACTAATCCTAAACTGTCAGGGTTGTCACCCATAGAGCTCCTGGGGTTGACATCACGCAATCTAAATTTGGTATTGACAGTTGTAGAACAATAATTTACCACCAGACTATTTAGACCTTAAAACCTTACACTATTTGAACACAGTGGACCTCCTTTGGCCAGTTTATCACCCCCTTACGGAATATTTAAGTAAATCAGAATGTCCTGACCATAACTGTTTGAGGAAGGTTGGAGAATCCTCTGCTGGCTGTAGCTCCTGCTTCAATATAAGCGGTGCTCATGCTAATGCCAATTTCATTTGGTTTTGACTTCATTTTGGCAAATACAAACAGCATGATTATTTTTCAGGAGTTCAACATCCAGCCGCAGAAAAAAACATGCAATCTAGATTAAGGGGAAGCCATCTTTCACTATTGCAAAATAGAGAAAAAAACATATTTAACTGAAAAGATGCATTTTCCTATACACACACGCACACACGATTGTCCCATGAAGCAAAAGGGAAATCATTCATAGGGATCCTGATAGATTACTTAAATGGTTCACTGCAATAAAACATGCTAACAAACACAACATTTAGGATTAAACAGTAAGATTTCATAACATTTATGATTACCCTTCCAGTGACAACTTTTTATTACCTGTGTCTTGTCTTGTCACTGTCATTCTGTTGCACTGCAGAGCTCTGTCACAAAAACAAATTCCTTGTATGTGTAAACATACCTGGCAATAAAGCTCATTCTGATTCTGATTTTACAGTCTAGATATGGTTTTAGCCAACAGACAAGTAATGATTTTATAGCCTCAGTCTTTGATTCTGAAGGCGCTCAAACACTTTAAGCAGAGTGTGTAATGGCTAGTATTTGTTCAGATTTGAAAAGTTGTTTGTTTTAGCAGTAAAAAACTTTTTTGGAGATATTATGTTGTAGCATTATGGTTTTATTAACTAAATTAAAACCTTATTTTTTTCTTTCACAATTTAATGTATTCTAATACAATATAACGTCTTTGTTCCAGGATGTTGTTTTCCAGTGGCTTACCACAGATAGCATTCCTCTCAACCAGATAGATGCAGAGGACCCAGAGGTGAGCGCCTATTCTAGTCACCTGCTTAACGTATGCTGCCTGAAATTTCATATTTTGCACTTATAATGTCATGAATATGATGTAGTCGCATTCAAGTGCTTTTTTGTTGAAATCATAAAGATAAAAATGTAGCATCCCATTGGTTGACAACCATATAAACATTCACTGTGCTAGATTTCTTGCTGTCTCAGTCAAATACATGCTTATTTCTCTGTATACAAAAAAGCTTTTTTGGGCATATTTGCATAAAGTCAAATATGCCCTACTTTATGGTGATATAGTTGTTGGTACAATGACTGCTGCTGTTAGTGCTGTTCTAATAAAGATCGGCACTAACACCAGAAACTCTGGTAAACAATTATCTTAAAGTTTCCCTGGAGTAAATACAACATGAGAGGTTGCTCATGTCAAATTTGTGATTAGAAAGCACATACTTTACACAACCATTCAAAAGTTTGTGCTCAAACTTTTTTTTAAATGTTTTAAAATAATTCTCTATATGATCACCAAGGCTGCATTTATTTACAGCAAAACAGTAATGTTTGTGAAGTGTTATTACAATTTCAAAAAAATTTATCTGCTGTAATAAATATTCACATTTGTTTTAATCCTGTGATCAAAGCTGAATTGTCAGCATCATTACTCTAGTCCGCAGACATTATTCCTCAGAAATGCAGGTTTGCTGCTTATTTCTGATTATTATCATTATTTCTGAAAGCTGTCATTAATTTTTCAAATTTCTTTGATGAATACAAATATGGAAAGAACAGTATTTATTTAATGTTACTTTTGATCTATTAAAAGTACTGATTTCTTTGAAAACATTTAAAGGGGCGGACTGGAAGCTGAGGTCATGCTTCAGGGCTGTAAAGTGACACTGTTTTACTTTGTAAACTGCCTTAATTTTTTCCCAGATCACAGACTACACCATGCTGCCGGACACAGGGAGTCTGTCTGACCGTCTGAGAGTGTGTCTGCAGGAGGGAGACGAGAACCCACGAGATTTCACATCTCTCTTTGACATGTCTTTGCTAAAACTGCACACAAACACTCTCCCCTCTGTCCTGGAGTAAGAACTGCCTTCACTTAACATTTCTTAAAGAGGCTTTTCTAACTGAAATTGCATTCAGCATGAACGTTAGAACTATTCTTGTGTGCTTTAAAATCACAAGAGTTGATAAGAACTGTCACTGTCACAAAGACCTGAGTGTTTGGCCAATCAGACAAGCACTGTAGCAATAACTTTTGCCATGTCTGTTTTTTTAGTGCTTACAAGCAGCTGAATGTCAAACACGAACCACTCCAGCTGATCACACCACAATTTGAAACACCTCTGCCTCCTCTGCAACCTGCTGTGAGTCAGTTTCCAAACACATTAGCTTACAGTTTATTTGTTACTGTAATTAGGACAAAAAAGAAACAATGTAACCAAACCAAACTGTCTATCTCTGATGCAACTTTTCTATTCTACTGATGCAACCAAGGCTGCATAGGTGGAGAAATGCAATTATAACTAATTACATCCAAGCTTACTTTTTATAATCCAATGGAATAGAGCACCGCAGTGAGTGTGTATTTTTGTACACCAACCTAAAAGTCTGCATAAACCCAAATAACCCCCCCCCCCAAAAATAACAATAACATTTTTCCATTGGCTAAACAAGCACATTTTTTTTGTGCCTAAAGACAGAAGTAAAAGGCTAGAAAGCACTATAAAGGAACTACACCATGGTCACATGACTTTCAGAAAAAAAAGTTTGAGTTAGAATAGTTCGCAAGAGTGAGATAATAAACACAAGGCTGTGAAAGAGACTAGTGAGCTAGTGACTAGTGTTCCGGGTGATGATGCCTAATGTCCTCAACAAGCTCTGTAGGCCCATTTAGACATTTATTAGCAAAAGGACAAGTAAAATCTTTAAAAACATCATAAGGTGGGCATTACTTTTATTTATATATATATATATACACGGTGCGATTTTTGAGGTTGTACGAGCTGACATGCAATTTTTTTTTTGGTTATCTATGGTCTCTTCTCGTATGGTCGGGGCTCGTATGGTGTGTGAGAAATTACGAGATGAGCAGAGTGCCTTATGAGCACTTCCCGACCTCACAATCATTTTTAAACGTGTCAAAAAACTTTGGGAGCTGTCGGATTGAAAGCGTGACGTGTGTGCTGTTGAACGAGCCGAATTGTTGAGCAAACTGGAACTGACCAATCAGAAGCTAAAAAAGAAAACCACAGAAGAAGAAAGATGAACATGGCAGTGCCACGGAGAATTTGGACTTCACTTCGTGAATGTAATTGCCTCGGAAATCGACAGGTTTTAAAATCGTGCCGTGTATCACTGCGTCCATAAACAAAGTCACTCATGACGTGTGCTCGTGTATATATATATATATATATATATATATATATATATATATAAAAAAATGCATTTTTCATAACAGTTGGTTACATAATAAGGTCATTGTATTCTAAAAACATCCAGTAAGCTTCAAAAGTTTGGGTGTTAAATAGTTTATATTGAAGGCAAAACTACAGATTATGGCAGGGCCCACCAAATTTAGTCGTAGTCTTTAGTCCTCCAGAGTTTAGCTTCATCTTGCCCCAACACGCCTGCCTGAAAGTTGTAAGTATACCTATTAAGACGTTGATTAGCTGGTTTAGTTGTGTTTGATTCGAGTTGGAGCTACATTCTGCAGGACAACGGCCCTTCAGGAGCGTGTCTGGTGACCCCTGGATTATGGTATTTTCTACTCCATGATGTAGTATTGTGGCCAAGCACCCCCTCCACAGAAGATGATCAACACCTGCTTCTACATCACAGTTCATGACCCCTTTCAAATGTAGATTAATCTAATTCAATCTAACCGAAATAAGACTCGACTGCTAGTTGGTCAGAATAGTTGGTGGCTCAGTTCCTGCAACTGGGCCCAGTGTGACAATGCTAACTAGTCTAACGTCATCCCTGCAGTACAAATGGATCAAATTAAATAATTTTTATTTGAATTGATTTTCCTGCATTATTCCATGCTAAATGTATAACACAGTTCACAACTAGTTTGCTTTTGGGTTTGTTTGTAGATGATTGTTTTACAGAGGCTCTGTTTTGTGTTCAGGTCTTTCAGCCAGCTTTTAGGGACCTTCCACCACCCATGCTTGATCTTTATGACCTTGATGAGACCTTCTCTTCTGAGAAAGTGAGACTGGCTCAGCTCTCAAATAAATGTGAGTCTCTAACATTCCTACAAACGCTCCCAAAGAGTTCTAATACTGTCATTATTTCTATATTGAGTGGTTGCTGATTGATTTGTAATGGACATATCATCTTCTCTAAGGTACTGATGACGATCTGGAGTTTTATGTACGTAAATGTGGAGACATCTTGGGAGTGACAGGGAAGCTGGATAAGGACAAAAGAGATGCCAAGCACATACTGGAACACGTCTTCTTCCAGGTGGTGGAGTTTAAGAAAATCAATCAAGTGAGTTGAAATTGAAGTAACATTTCTATTTTGGCTATTCATTTAATTAATGCTGTGAAATTGTTGTGTACATCATTTGTACACTACAGGTTTCCAACCTGTATGAGTTTCTTTTTCTGTGAAATAAGTAAAGGAAATACTTGGCAAAAAGCTGCACTTTTCAACACAAAGAGAGTGCCATGTTTAGAAAAGTACCCAAAAACAGTATTCTTAAATCCTTCACTCTATAATATAATATCCTATAACCCTAACAACAGCAACTCTCTTTAAATAAGTTCCTTTATGAAAAAGAGCATCTTGGACGTACTGCCTAAAATCTCAGTGTGGTTTGAAGAACATGGGTGTGAGTTATTACTCTTAAACCACTTCTTCCCTTTCCTCCAGGAACACGATATTGACACGACAGAAGCGAGGTTCAACATGTATTGAAGCAGACAGACCATGGACCTCTGCAGGTCTGCAAAGAGGACTTGATTTTGAGATCTGTGTGAATATGCACAGTATAGACGCTCAAAATGCAAATGAACTATGTCTGCTTTACTTCCAGTGCAAGGAAAGTCAGGTGTGCTTAAATCAATTTTCTTCGTTGAGTTTTCTCAGGCATATGGTTTAAAGAATTCACTACACTTCTTGTAGCAGTAAGTTGTTTTTCAATAAATGAACTTGGTTTTTTCAGCATTTGTATGCATACACATGGGGTCGAAATCCAGTGTTTGAGATTGATATTGGAAATTTACGGCTTTACTTCACTGGCATTGAATGAAAAGGATGACGTTCTCAGAAAACACACTATACATCCACTTATTTCCAAGGCTGTCCAAACCGGTTCCTGGAGGGCTGTTGTCCCGCAGAGTTTAGCTCAAATCCTAATGAAAAACTGATGAAGTGTCATTTAACTTTTCAATTCACTAGAAAGGTTTGTTAGAGCTAAAATCTGAACTGAACCTCAAAGAGCAGGCTTAGACACCCCAGATTCCCAGGACCACAGCAGGCACGGATTCAATCATTTGAAAATTACAATATAGAAGAATTTTCACTTGTGGTCTCAGTTATATTGACCCTCTATTGTCACTATATTCACATTTCTGCAGGGGACTAAATATTACACATTCTGAAATATGTTATTGATTGTACAAGCTCACACAGAGAAATTGAGTAGACTCTTGTAACCGTAAATGCTACACTTTATTTTGATTAAATACATTTACAGTACAAATACATTTAAACATGGGCAAGTAGTAAGAAGCCTGTAAAATAAAAATGCATATTAGAACAAACCAAATTTTTCCAGGGTTAGCATTAGTGCCCACACATACCTAAAATACGGGGTCTATCAAATGGCCAAGTTAAATGAGCTCGGTTTCTCTCAGAGATCTGGGACCGTAGGAACCTGACCAGATCCCTGCCAGACCATTTCTCTCCACGAGCGCTGAAGCTCCTCTGAAATGTTGGGGTGAGGTGACCTCCCTGATGACCCCAGAGAGACCTCGGGAGGGGCAGACAGGTTAATAGGACTCCAGGTGGACTCCAAACATGACTTTGGGCTCTCAACTATGGCCTTCACAAAGGACACTTCCCACGATGGATGAGTGGTGGTCAGATCAACACAGGACAGGTCCAACGAGCTGGCCAGGACAGGTTTCTGAAACTGGGCTCTCTCGTAGGGTGTGGAGGATTTGCCTTCCACTGGACTGCCCAGCACTGTGCTCAGGGTGCTGCCTGGAGAGAGCGCGTTTTTGTTGAGCGCAGCTAAAGGTGATAAAAGGCTTGAGTAATTCAGACATGGTGCAGCAGCGAAGTTGGACTCTGGGTACTCCAGCACAATGCCTCTGTTTGGTCTCAGGAAGCCGTCGGCTGAGACCGCTGATAAAGACAGACTCTGGTCCGTACAAAAGCCTCTGTCAAAGTCAGACAGTGATGGGCCCTCATAGCTCCTGATCAGCTCTATAAAATAAGCAGGATTTAGAATTTAGACTAGAAAAAAAGGTCTTGATAGATTTAATTTAAAAGGCATTTATATAGATGCATATATCAAGACTTTACCAGATCTGTCACGTCCTGCATCCATCAGGAAAGCATGGTGTTAATTAGACTCAGCTTGTATTTATAGCTGTGCTTGATTAGGCAAATTGCCAGTAGTTCTCCAACTGCAGTCTCATGGGAAATCATTTTATTTAATAACTGGTGTAGCAGATCATAAAATAAAGTAATTTCGTTCTCTTTAGTGAAGTTAGGTTAAAATATTTTCAAAAGCTAAATATAATGTCTAACAAACAATGAGAAAAAGTTAAACATTTCTAACATGTTTAGGTGATTAGAGATTAATTTATAAATCACAGATATAAAGTATTCAAAAACATCCAACAAATACGTCCCTTATATATTATGACCATTTTCAAATACCTGAACAATATTTTTGTCGATTTGTGTCATTTGTTGCATACGTTAAAAAAACGCATTAAAGATTACGGCAAACTTTTGTTTTTAGGAATTAATGTTTCTATATGTTTACGAACGCGCACGTTCTGCGCCTGGAAGTCAGGGGGACGCGCACGCAGCGTGTCTGCTGACGTCACTCGCGGGAATGACTGAGAAAAAGAAGCGCGAGATAGAAACTTGGGCGCGCAGCAGTATATGTTTGTCTGGTGGGTCGCGGTGCGCTTTTTAATGAAGGCGTTTACTAAATCTAATCGACCATCTCATTAACATCACAGATGTTTTTGCGTTTGTATGCTACACGCACAGTGTCCTTGTAAAGTCTGTGTTATTGGGGCATTTTGAGCAAACATTAGTGAAATGTCGTGGTGGGCGCGCGGGTAAGTACATAAAGAATAACTATTCTCGTATGTTAAGTGTCATTTTATAATAGACTTTCACTAGAAAACGGGCAAGAAAACGATCACATCTGATGTGTTAAACATGATGTCTGGGTTTATAGAGATTGTTGACTGTAAGTTTGTGAATAATGCATTGAACCCCGCCTAATATAAAAACACAAAGAGAGCTGAAAGTCGCGGCACCCGTTCAGGTTAAACGCTATAAAGACGAATTTAAAGACACTCAGTGTTTACAATGTTATTAACTTATCCAAATAATTTCTGTGTGATGCATACCTCAGTTTTTTACTTATATTTACACATGTTGATGACATGCACTGAAACAATTAGCCAGGTATGCTAGTAGATCGAGGTGATAAGGTTACTTTACCTAACGCACAGCTGTGCATGCTTGAGAGCGTATAAAATATTTTTGTTTATGACTGGTATTGTTAAATATGCTGAGTTTTTCATCTAGTTTTGTTTGTCATTGTCTGGCAAACACAAGGCCAGATGTAAACACACTGTCTTGCCAAACGGTGTCAGGGCACCATCAGCACAATGTTGCCAGAGTTTGCTGATCTGTAGTCAGTGTTGTTTTCTTTCTGTTTGTGTGTAAACAGCGAGGACGAGGAAGAGCCCATGTGTCAGGACACAGACTCCGATGTAGCCGATCAGAAGGATTGTGGGAAAGTGAAAGTTAAGTGGACCCAAGAGGAGGTATGCTGATGTAAACACAAGGCTATTGCTCAGACTTGGTCTCATATCACTCAAACATTACGTAGTTGTGATTTGTTTGAAATTCTAGAAGTGAAGATTTATTTGTTAGATATTACTGGTAGTATTTTCTTTAAACAATCTAATGTTTAGACCTTTTAAAAATTGATCTGCATGCAAAATCTGTAAGCTAATGAAACATGGTAAACGGAAGCTCAAACATGTTCTGAAGAAAATAATGCTTGATTTATATGGGTTGCAATGTCTTGTGTTTAAATGTGTAAACCTAACAAAATTAAAAATAAATGCTACTTTTTACTGTTGCATGTAATCCAGAGGATGTTAGTCAAAAATGAAAGATGGCATGTGTATTTATATCCTGGCTTTGTAATTTCCAGGATGATAAGCTGCGAAAATTGGTGCTGAACTTTGGGCCAAATGATTGGAAATACATCGCTGGTCTTTTACCTGTAAGTCTCATGTGAGAGATTCTTTTAGTTTTATACAGTTTTGTGTCTCCACATTTACATCTCTGCAGTGGTCTACTTTAACACTGGCAGTTTTGTTGTTTTTATAGAATCGATCAGAGCATCAGTGTCAGCATCGCTGGTTCAAAGTTTTGGATCCTGATCTCGTCAAAGGACCCTGGACAAAGGAGGAAGATGAGAAGGTACGGGGGAGGGTTTTCACCAAAGAGTCTTTCAATCAATAGATTTTCAAGCTGGTAAAAGTATGGGAATGAATTAAATGTTCGGCTAAGTATTACCTTGGTATATATTCTACACACATTTTTCCATTGTGTTTTTGGCATACAGATGTATTGCAGTCTAATCATAAGAACTGAATTTACTGTATAGCATTGAAGAACGCTGCGTAGAACAGAATCCAGAAAAATGAACACTGGAAAAACAGAATTTGAAATAAAAAAAATGTATTTCATAAGGGCCTTACAGTTACTGCAGCAGTTTCTTAAATGGTAGTCTGAGAGTGTATCGGTGAAACAGTGCGTGAAGTATGAGCGTTGTGTGTCCAGGTGATTGAGCTCGTGAAGAAGTACGGCAACAAGCAGTGGGCAATGGTGGCCAAGAACCTGAAGGGCCGTCTCGGGAAGCAGTGCAGAGAACGCTGGCACAACCACCTCAATCCAGATGTCAAGAAGTCCTCCTGGACTCCAGAGGAAGACCTCGTCATTTACAAGGCTCACTGTGTGCTGGGCAACCGCTGGGCTGAGATCGCCAAACTGCTTCCTGGAAGGTGAGCGCCGTGTAGACATTAGGAACAAACAATTGTCTGAATGAGTAATTGGTTACCTGGCTTTTTTGGGAAGCCTTTTGTAGTAATGGTATTAATATCTTGATGGCAGTTTATATTGTGGTGATATTATCATGGTCACATGGAAATATGAAAAGATTCGTTTCGTTCAACGTCACGTTTCGGGGCATGGAAATGTCCCCACAACAACAGACAGTCAGCATAGAAAATCCCGATGGTTTCAAATGAAGGAAACTTTCATTGTCTGATCTTAAAACATGTCAGTGCCTTTTTGTCTTGAGATACACACCAGTAATGATTTTTTTTTCTAAGGCATGTGAATAAAAATGACTTAAATGTCCTAACTGAACTATGACTTAATCCTGGTTTAGGCTAAATCCTGTCTTTGAAACAGAGCCATAAAGTCAGCTCACAGCTCTGACATTTTCTTACAATTCAGAAAGCTTTTGATAACACAGTTTGGGCTTCTATAGACTAGTATGCTGTGGAGTTGAGAAGATTTATTTATTTATTGCAGAACGGACAATGCTGTGAAAAACCACTGGAACTCCACCATCAAGCGTAAAGTCGAGACGGGTTATTACGCTGGCGTGGACACAACACTTCACGTGCTGCAGCAGACAGAGAGCGAGGAGCTGGTGTCTGAGGAGAGCACTCAGCGACAGGTATTTCTGCAGGTTTCGAGCATCCTGCAGAGGCTGTGAGGACTTATGGTTTAATTTTGATGGTTTCTGCTTTATAGGTGGAGTTGTGTTTTGATGGAGCCAGCGAGGGATTACCAGGAGAAGTCAGGAAGAGGGTATAATGAAAACTTTAATGATTTTAATTACCCAAAGTCAGCGTGAGGCCTGCATTTGACATCCTAATCAGGACCAGTGTTTGTTTAAAAAAAATTCTATTATTTATTCTTGAGTTTGCAGTTGTACTAAAATGCTCCAGATGTGTTTTCTGCATTGCTGCTGAGATTTACAGCAGCTTTATCTACATTCAGAAACACAGGGATAAATGTAGTCTAATTCCCAATGAATAAGTCCTTTGAGCAGATTCTGTATATTTCAGTTCTTAGTTTTATGATTCAATATCTGCAGTTTCAAAACATATGTGGGCAACTACGCTACACTTGTTTTAAAATTCTAAACTGTCAGTGAGTTGACAGAAGTAGAGATTGTGTACAAGTACAACAGATTTTTTTTAGACAAGTTTTGATCATGTTTCTAGCACTTTACAAATCTGCATATCAGGCTTTATAGGGTTAAACCGTGTTCATGTCTTGTACTTGTTTATTTACAGAGTCCGGATGCTCATGAGAAGGCCCCCTCTGCTTCTCACAAAACTGCATCTCCCAAGACCCCGAAAGCTCCAGCGACCCCCAAAAGTGAAGCTGGGGACTCTAGTGTGTCCACGTGGGTGATGGACAGCTCTGGGTTCCTCTCGCCCTCAGCGGCCCCCACGCTAAAGGAGGTGATGGAGCTGATGGATGGGGTGAGCTCAGACCTCAAAACAACAGACTGACTGCAGTCATAAGCCCTATTCGGACGGGACTAGTTTTACAGGGGGTCATTAGAGAAAGTTTTGTTTCACAGACGTACTTGGTGATTT
>JAUMHR010000060.1:227612-238053 GCA_032361145.1 Enteromius fasciolatus | reverse complement strand
TTTTGAATGTCATTCAAATAGGTGAAACGCAAAGTATTTCACAACAATCTAGGATGTTGTTTTATTGGTGTATAATCAAGGCCTGCCTTTAATCCTTTCCTTCAAAGTTTAGTTTGATTTGCTTAGTTTGATTTATTTTATACATTTTTACTGATATACAATGAGGTCAATAAGTGTTTGATCACCCTGTGATTTTGCAAGTTCTCTTACTTAAAAATCATGGAGGGGTCTACAATTTTCAGCATATGTGCATTTCCGCTGTGAGAGACCGAATCTAAAAAGAAAAATACGGAAATCAAATTGCATGTTTTTTTTTAAAAAACAATTTATTTGGGAATTCCTTTGTATTTAATCACTTGCTTATCAGCCAAGTTTCTGACCTTCAAAGACCTGTTATTTTACTTTTCAATAGTCCAGCTACACTCTGCTCATGATTTTAAACTAGTGGCACCTGTTTGAAGTCGTTAGCTGTCATAAAGACATGAGCAGAGGTGTGGTCAATGAGGCTAAGGCAGAACAGGTGCGACTGTTTGCTGAAAGATCATCTTAAAAAATTAAACCACTACAATAAATTTAAAAAGTTGGTTCTTGGCACTAGTCGGGTAAACAGGCTGCGTTGCTGTCCTGCAGCTTGGCTTTACCTCCTCTATCCACTAGGTGGTAGTGTAATATACTATAAGTTTCACACAAATACCAAGATATATTTCAGAGGTTCATACAGTTATATAACGCTTAAGTATTAAAACCACCTACCTTTATATAGTTATTTATAACATTGCTGTAAAATAGGTGAAGATCACATAACAAAGGCCTGCAACAATTAAAATAGTTTATTTTAATTTAAAATAGTCATTAACGTTGAACTGACTTCAAAGACACTTTTTGTTGATCTTGTCGACCCTTTATCCTGTTTTGACAAGGATTTACAAAAGCCCAGCTCAGGGAGACAGGTAGGACTTTCCAAAATCAACAACTCCGAGGGAGTTTGCATTGTGCATTTTCCTATGCTTGAAACATTTCACAGTTTGTATTCAAATAAGGGCGATAGAACACAATGTACTCATAACACAGTTTTTTTTCAGTGCTATCTATACCTGTACCATGGTATGACAACACTGATTATTTTTTTACTAAAAACAAATTTTATTATTCCATTAAGGAATGGATATAAATTGTTTTCACTGGATTGAGATTCAGCAAAGTCTAGTGTAAATTTAATATTTATTGTATTATTGAATGTACAAGGTGATAAAATATAGTCTTATGGTCTTCACTATATTATTAGCATTTAAGTGAATGTTTTGAGTACATGTTGTATGTCAACTTCAGAGACTCTGCTGATTCAGATGAAAATAGCAAGACACCTATCCCAGTATCCCAGGTTTTTTTTGTCTTCTTCAGTATTGATGCCAGAGTGCAAATTTGCTCAATATTTTTCATTCCCTCCTACAACACTGCCATTTATTATAGGAGGATTTGAAAGAAAAAGTGAGTGTTTCAGGATGAATGTCTGGAATGTTGTGATGACAGAAACGAAGAGTGAAAAACCCCACTGTTGTTAGACTGTATTTCAGTTACACTGTATGAAGCACACTTACACCAACAGTTATGAATGAATGAATGAATAAATAAACAGGTCAGTCATATGGAATAATGTGGAAACGTCCAAAGTTGTAACATTACATACACCCTGCATGGTTCAAAGTGGTTGTTTTTTTTTATGTCAGATTATACTGAAGTGGTCTGATGATTTCTCATTCTCCAGTTTTTGATAAAGCATTACTCGGTGATCTGGTCATGAGCAGGGCACAGTAAGAACAGAGCATGGTATAGTTATTGTGCAGAAATGAATGGAGAAAGCTCATACTGTGCTACATATCATTTTCCCTGATGTGCTTCAAAAGATTTGTAATGGTTTAATGTTGTTGGTTCTTATGTAATCTAACTTCTGCACTCAAAGAAAGAAAGGTACAAAAGAGTTTTTTGCTTCAAAGAACAAATTTCTTCCTTTCCATTAGAGATCTGCACACTGGAAAACCTTTCAAATCATTTTGTAGCTGCCATTTATGGCTATGGTTAAATTTCCTTTTTTTCATGTTTACATACAGTAAAGCACTAAGCCCAAGACATCTTAAAAATAATAATAATAATTTGCGCATATTTATTTTTCTAATTCACAGCACATCATATGCCTGTGTGATTGCTCATTATTAATGTTTGTTCTAATTGATGCATGCACTTTAGGGGGGAAATAAACATAAAATGCCATATTAAGGAATTCCAAGGCTGCCAAGAAGAGGACACCCAAACACGCAACCCAAAGATTTAAAGAATGTTATTTACATGTGATTTTCCTATAAGAATATTTAATGTTATGACCTTAATATAAACATATACATCTGTAAGACTGAAACTAAAACATCATTTATAAACATAATGTTTTTGGATTGTAAATGCCCTGGATTAGGCCAGTCTTAAGCACCTTTGCATTCTAAGAGAAAAAAAGTACAAAGACAGAATCTGTGCCAGGGCACAAATGTATTTGTTAAATTGGACATTTCCTTTTACCCGTAAAAAAATCCTTCATATTAACACATTGTGCCCTGTTTTTATAGTTTTATAGTGTGTAGAATGCCTTTTCCCCCTGTTTTGGTCCTTCAGCATTGTTTTTTTTTTTTGACAGTTTGTTGGTGTGGCAGATGTAAAGTTGCTATTTACTGCCGTTGGTCACAGTGAGATTGTGGGATAAACTCATTTAGTTACACAACGGTATTTGAGCTGAGCTCCGAGTGCGTGGTAAGCACTTCTGCCCTTCTGGAGAAAAGCAATAATTGTCCCAAATGTTGCCAGCTAAGTGTTTCCTTTTTTTGTTGTTGTTGTTTGGAAGTCATTCAATGTGTTTTGTAGTTTTGAGCCCAGAGCAAAATAAGGACCATTTCTCAATCCATGCAAATTTTTATCTGGTGTTTATTTGTGTCTTACTGTAGGCTATACATACCCTGGTTTTGTCTTTTCCCATTATAACTTGGTAGAAACAATAAACAGCTTAAATATGTCTTTCTTTTGTTGATATATTAGGCCTATTCTTGACAACTTGGCCGCTCTTACAGTGATCAGAACATATGTGAAAATTGTAGGCTTCTAAAAATTATGCTATATAGTCTTTTAGTGTATTTTTTTTTTAATTGTTCATTTCTTTCTTTTTATTTAAAAACAAGAGAACAGTTTCTGTGCTAGTTATGGTTAGAAAAAGAGAACCTTGCCTTTTATATCATTATCTTCTTGTTAAATAGCCTAACAAGAAGATCCATCGTTAAAGTTTAGCTTTATTAAATGTAAAATTCAATTAAAGTTCAAGCAGGCTACCACAAATATTCCTTTGCTTAAAATAAGTAATTTCAGTGCTGTTTATGTTTGTAAATTAGACGTGCGCTTCAGTGGCGTCGTACAAACTCTCTAAGTAGTCGGTTTCGCAAAAATAAATCTTCAATCTTTATGATGCATTAAAGGTGTCGTATATCGCGGCGTCGAATCATCGTAAGTGGGGCTGATTGGATGAGACCCTTTGTCGACGTCAGACCAGCCAATTACGATGCTCTGCGCTTATAAATCGATTAACAAGGGGATGAGCTCTTCTCCTGACGTCATCACAGTGGTCAGTCGAGCTCATGATGGGTCCGATTCATTCTCAGGAATCGGTTCTTTCGAACACATTGCTTCATTTGTCCATTTCATCGGTTATTTTACGTCCACACGTGAAATTTCCATCATTCCAACATGTTGATAAATAAATCTGTTTATTAAATACGAGCTTAGCGCTTGTATTACTTTTATTTTATTGAAATAGCTACAACCATTCCTATTAAAATGCACTTAAACGAAACGATATTATTTATTTATTTGAATAAATTGTGAATATAACATGATATTAAAGGATTTGATGTTTCCGTGCAGCTATCAAATCACACGAGAATCTGAGTTCCTTGAACCGAACTATGTCCGACTCGCGAACCGGTGGATGCAAAGGGGAACCGGTTCACGAGTCCGAACATCACTTGTTCAGGATTGGACCACACATTTCGCCCAATCTGTGTTACCAGCAGCAACAGAGAGAATCGGCTCACATTCATAGGTGTCATTGGCACGGAGCGGAGCGCTGGCTGTCATCCTTAACAAAGGAATGGTTTGAGCGCACTGTCTCCATGGTGATGCCGTGTATCAGACTTATAACATCCATAGGTTGTGCCATGCATTCAAGGAATACGTGAATCGCGCGTGCCAGAAGAAGCCTTTTGCGCCAGTGTGCGCATTTGGAAAGGAGCATCAGCCGTGATCAGACTGCAGCTTTACTGGATCATCGGACCTTGCTTTTGCATTTTATTTAGCTCTTTTGTTTCTGGCCATTTTTCTGTTGAAATATAATGTTGCGCTTCACAGCTGGCAAGCTGCTTGTCGGATTGTCCTTTTTGGGTTTTTTGCATAGTTTGGAGGTGGTTCTTCCAGCAAGGGCAATAGATGGTGAGTGTATATGGCATATGTATCATCATTCAACACCCACAATTCAACTGTTGCCGTGCATTTAGACAGCATATTAATACGGCGCATCATATGAGGTGTCTCAAATGATGCGCCGTATTAATAGACTGCGTTAAATCAGAGTTTCCTTCGCTATCCGAAACGAATGTTACCAGTAAGAAAAAAGGTAGACGGCAGGTCTCATAATAGATTAGATAACGGTTTAGGTTTGCATCGCATAACCAGCGCAGGAGTGCAGATACATTGGTAATCTGTGGATGAACCATCGCAGCGCACATGCCCAGAATACAACGTGACACATGCAACTTTTTCCACATCTGTTTTCACATCGTGTGCCCTGATCTTGCACCAGACAAAATGCATGTTATAGACCATTTGGAGACGCATAAAGTTGTGAGCCTACAAGTTCTTGCTTTTTGCAGAAGAGGCATTATCATTAACTAGTCTTTTTAATGAGGTCTAGTCGTCCTTTAATGAAGGAGATTGTTTGTTTAGACGTGTTTTGTTGAATCAGAACTCTATCATGAGTAGCTGCTTACATCTGCAGTCCAACAGGCCTTCTCTATCATGCTGTATGTATTTGCACAGGAAAGGAAGGTGGTCTTTGGACATAAATGCATTATGGATTGCTGCTTCTTTAAGACTTCACATCTCTTTGAATGCGTTGCTTTCTGTCTGTTGCACATTATTTTTACATGATCTGTACTGAAGCTCAGAATTTAAAGTGCTTTGAGCATTTAATAATAAACTAGAACACTCTTATTTTGACAAGTTGTAAGTTTTGTTTATAGTGTTGGAACTGCCGTTCTGATGTCGACAAATTGATGATGAATGTGCATTTGAGCTTGATTGTGTGCAAGTAAATCCTAGCTCAGGAAACAACTACAGTACATTCTTGTTTACTTAGCTCTGCAAATGAGGAGAAACCACAGACTTCATTGTTTCTATAAAGCTCCTGATAATTACTACAGACTATTCTTGCTTTGGATTAAATACTTCATACTTCTTCAAAATGTAAAACAACTTTTAAAAAACACTTTTTATCAATTATTTATACATCACCCAAATATGAAAAAGATCCAAAGAGAGATATTAGTAGATTAAACTAAATTACAGGGATTAGTTTGTTTATACTTCCTTGCATGCATATTTATCTGTTGATTTTGCCATTAAGATTGAAAAAGTTTCTTAGTTTGTTCAAACATTTTCATAAAGGGATTGTTCACCCAAAAATTTAAATGTGCTAAAAAATTTACTTAAACGTATTAAGAGAATGAGTTTATTTCTTCATTAGATTTGGAGAAAAGTAGCATTACATCATTTGCTCACCAGTGGATGCTCTGCAGTGAATGGGTGCCGTCAGAATGAGAGTCTGAACAGCTGATAAAAACATCACAATAATCCACACCACTCCAGTCATCTTGTGAAGCCAACATTTGTGTATTTGTAAGAAACAAATCCATCATTAACATTGCTTATTTAATGCTAAATGAATCAGGAGAGAAACATGCAGAGTCCTAAAAAAAGTCCAAAAACAATCCAGAGCAGTTTAAAACAAATATGTGGCTGAATTTTGATGTGAGAGGACAGCAGGGGATTGAATTTTCCGGAGGAGGAAGTGTTATTTTGGATTATGGAAACCATACTAGCAACAGTTTAAATTTACAATACCTTAATGATGAATTTATTTATTTATTTAAAACACTGCAGAGAATCCATCGGTGAGCAAGTTATATAATACAACATTTCTCCAAATTGGTTTAAAAAAACAACATAATGCATTTTTAATGACTTTTGAATTTAATATGGTGTAAAATTTGTTTCACTTTGGTGAATGTAATGCTGAAATACGTTGCCGTATCCTAAATTAACAAGTAAAAGAAAGCAATTTATCCTCTGAAAATTGCAAGCACCTTCAAATGTCTTGAGCAGATCAACACCAACAATGGCTCAATCCTAACTTTGGGGAGCCTTTTGGAAAATACTTATTTTTGCCATTACATTTGGTGATGCTAATAATGCAGGAATTGCACTTCATCAGTAATTTTAGCAGTTTATTGTACAGCACAATTGCTCTTGTTGAATTGTGTTGAATGTATATTTTGCTCCAGAAAAACTGACATTAGTCCACCAGGACTGCTTACCCTGATCAATGTGGCTGGTGGATGTTTTGTTTGAAATTGAAGGGATAATTTCTGCAGCGTTTTGCTTTTAAGAGTTTAAGCTGTTAGGAAACTCTTAATAAGAGGTGAAGAGATATTATACTGCAAACGTTCTGCTTAGCCCAGGAATGACAGAGAAAGGAGGAAATAAACAAGGTTGAGACAGACGAGTGTTTTCCCCACCCCCAACCTCAGTCTCCTTCACTCAACTGTGAAACACATCTGGATAGGGAAAGGTCATTTGTTTGGAAGTACGCATGTGGAGATGGTGGAAAAGAGGGTGGATATTCTCTCAAACACCCTTTACTCACTGATCAAACTCTTAGGCTCAGTGCATTTGTTTTGAACAAGGTGGAGAAACTTGCTATCTTAGAAATGTGAAATCTAGGAAGGAAGGAAGTATTGGGGAAGGGTATGTGAGACCTTTGAGCTGAAGTAAGATGACAGGAGAAAGACTGAGCTGCTCCTTTATACATTCTCTCCCTTGGCTGTGTGGGTAATGTTGCATGATGTGCTTTAATGATCTTAGCTAGATAATTAGGTCTGGTGTGTGATTAGGGAACTTTGTTTGCTCTATGGATTTAAAGCTAAACTGAAGATGGAAAATCTGTTATCACTAACTCAATTACTTAGACTGTCTTTCTTCTGCAGAAAGTAGAAAAGGAGAAATTATGAAGTATGTTCACACTGCTACAGGGAACAGCTGTAATGCACACACACTATAAAACTTTCAGAAAAAAAGTAACTTTTATGGGTTCCCACAGTAATTAAATCTAAACAATATAGGCTCAAATGAAAAACGTGCCTCTGCTTACATGTTTCCAAAACTCTAAAACTCACCAATACATGAATTTTGCTGAAGTTGCTTAAATAAACTAGTTTTGGTAAAACGCCTATAGCCTTTATTCTACAAATTATGATGACAGGCATTGTTAGAGATGATCAGTTTATAAAACTTATTTTTGCAAAGTTTGCACAATTCTGACCTATAAACACTTTTATTATAGTTCATGATTTCTGAACCCATTTTTGCATCTCATGACCAACTCCATATAAAGTATATGGTTTCTCTAGTTCACTTGGTACAGCATTGCACGTGCGATACAGAGAGCTCTGATGATGCCATGAAACACAAATCATGATAAAACTGCTTAAACACTTGCAGGAACTGGATACAATTACATGGTTACTTTAGCACATAGTCACATAGTCACACTTTATTTTTAGTTAAGCATATTTGTTGAAACACTAGATATTTAATGTCCAAACTGCCACAATATGGACATCTAAAACCAAAACAGATAAAACTCAACTTGCTTAGCCTCCCAGGTAGTTTGTCTCCCTGCTTTACCAGCTAAAAAGTGCTCCAAATCTTTCTAAACTTAGCCAGCACATCATACTGATAAAGACAAGAGACAGAGTTAGATGGACAGACCTGTTTAAACTGGTGTAATGTATTTTACAGCAAGAAACAAAGAGGCACGCAACGCTTCAGAAGTTCAGTCATGACCATCTTAGCCCATAGACAGCGTTTGCCATCTTTAACATGTTAGTGAGGGAAAAGAGTGTTTTACCAGTGTTCATGACAACAGAGCTGTTCTTGGAGCTCGCAGGGCTGGAAACACTGAGCTCACAGGGCCATAGCTGTCACATTACTCAGACACTCGCTCGGCCGCCAGCAGGCAGAGATGGAGGAAAACACTGAGGGAACGTTTATGCAGAGAGATTCTCATGGCTTCCCATAAACGTTTAGCTGTTTGAGGTTTGGGTTTGTTGGAGCAGATAAGGCTGAGGCAGGGACAGAATAAATGTCTTCTTTTGAAGATGAGGTGAAAGAGTGGAGTGTTCTTCGAGAAAAAGCTATTTCCTATCTAGAGACAAGACACAACACTTCTGTAAGGTCGTGGTAGGGGGTATTGATTTCTCAAATTACCACTGATTGGAAAGAGCAAACACACAGTAGTTGCTTTGGTAACTTCCAATTTACAGCTGCCGGTTAGTCTTTCCCTGTCAATTGTGATGATGATGATGATGATGATGGATTTGAAATTCACTAATTTTCCACTTAACTTTTTACGTGGATAACTTGCATGTGTGAAATGTTCTGAATGTCGGAAATGAAATGGTGATGTAAAGGAGTATTGAAAACCCATTGTAATTATATAGCTATTGAGTTTCCCAGAACGCCACAATCCTCTCTCTACCTGAAGATCAATGTTTGAATCAGTTTAGTTTTTCATTTGGCTTTGTGTTTATTTTATTGTTTGAGAGAAGAAACCTAACATTAGAAATATTTGACTAGACTGGTGAAACAGGAGGCTATAATGGGTTTTTGAGACAGTATGTAAATAATATATGTATTGATTTTCAAGTGTTGTTATCACTATACATCATAATAGTGAAAAAAAGAACAAATATGAAACTGGACCAAAACTGAAACCTTGACAGATGAATGCAGTTTCCTATTCACATATAGCGATCCACATCTGAGAGACCCGACAAACCAATAGCAATACAACCCACCAAATCTGTCAAAACTTTAATTGGAAACATGTACATTTTTTATGGGATATTTACAATCAAATGTTTATCAAGGATGCTTCAAGGAGCTTCGTGATGACACGTGGGCAATCGCAGATGTATTTTTGTACTAATGTATATATTTTTAATGCGTAAAAGAGGGATTTAAATACCCCTGGCAAAATTTTCTTGATGGGTAATTTCTCTGTAATCAATTACCAAAGTAATTTGGATCAAAAAGTGTTTTTTTTTAACTTTCTGGTGAACACGTCATTCAAAATGTTACAGCATTAGCATGGTAATGAAGTTAGAAGACTGTATACATTCTTGCCCAGTCAAGGTCAGTAAGTCAGTAATTTTATCAAACTAGTCTCATTATAAAACCTCTATGTTGAAAACCTTTGACTCACAACAGTGTGGATTTAATTTTTAATGTGTTGCTTCCTTTATTTACTTGAGCAATTTTCAAAAAAAAAATATGATAACAATACATACATAACAATAATCTGTGTAAAAAATGGTGCTGTCAAACTATTAATCTACATGAATCAAAATATTAATCAAGATTAATAGCTGGGACAAAAAATTATAAAATAAAATAAAAAATGTATTAAAATAAAAATATTTTCATGAAGTACAGCATGTATCTCCATATTTATATGTTTGGTCTTAAATGGCTTCATCATTTTGTTCTTTCAGAGGAACTTACTAGAACATTTTAAACTTAAAATGTCATGTGCTGTGAATGTGTTGAGGATAGAAAAGATTCATTCAGATGGACTATGATTAAAGAGAAAGCCAGATACCATAATGATACTGATCTATAGGGATCTAATCTAATGGTCTCCGTGAAACATAACAGCCTAATAAAAAGCACATTAGATCTAATTACATTTTTTATAACTATGTTATAACTTTTATAACTAACTACATTGGCAGCAAAATGACGATTCTGTCGTACTACAGCAGGGCTCTAGACTAACTTTTTGCACTGGTTGCACTGGTGCGCCTAACTTTTTGTTGTTGTTTTAAATCGCTGTCCATATAGGCAATATTGACTTTTAAATGATTAACTAACAATATTGTCAATATAAAGTTCTTTATTTGAAGCACAATTCTACAAGAAAGGTAACTTACTTACCATTAACTACCCAGATCAAGAGTTTATAATGCAGTCTATTTATTTATTTTTATTTTTTCATTTTTAAGTATAAGAATATTAT
>JAUMHR010000060.1:214539-227512 GCA_032361145.1 Enteromius fasciolatus | reverse complement strand
AATCGGTGCTACCAACCTTTCCACAGAAAAACAAACAGTGTTCAACCAATCACCGGCATAATTGTGGCATATCTCAGCGGTGCCGGTACAACTTTTTATTTTTTTAGTCGCACCATTGAGAAATTGGTCGCACTTTAGAGCCCTGTACAGGGAATACAGGCAAATACTGAAGAAGTTATCCAAATTTGTCTGACCGCTAACAGGAAATTATGAAATCATACTGTTTGAAGGTTCACATCACATGTTCTGTGATGGTTGCAAAAATTTTTAATTTTACAGAAATGTAATAAATTAAATAAACTTGACAACCCAATCATTTTAATATAGCATAGTCATGTGCAACCACCTATGCATAATTTGCAGGAAAAATAACAGTATATTTACCTTTGATGACTCAAGTGACCCATACGTGTCAAAGGATTTTGGTCACGCTGCCCACCCTTACTGTTCAGTATCAATGGAAATTTTTCTTCAATAGAAGTAGATTTGCACCTTCTGGCACCTTCTTTCCACACCTACTCAAGCAGGAAAAAATAACAGTATATTTACCTTTGATGACTCAAGTGACTCATATCTTGTCAAAGGATTTTGGTCACACCGCCTACCCTTACTGTTCAGTATCAATGGAGATTTTTCTTCAACAGAAGTATATTTGCACCTTCTGGCATCTTCTTTCCACACCTGCCCAAGCTGCAGAAAGATATTACTACTATTATTACTGCAAATCAGGCAGGATATTCACACCAAAGGTGTCTCCTGTCACATATTTTGTCTGTTTAGTTTTGTGTCTTCCGGTCTTTAATGTGATTATTAGTATAAGTATCCTCTCTGGGATGTTTTACAATTATACAGTACGTAGCCAGCTAACAAATTTTTAACGCTTTTTTTTACAACCTTTCCTCCAACCAATACGCTCAGATTGTTTGTCCAAATCCTTGAAATATGATCCATTAGAGTGTATACTACAATTGCGCCCCTGTTGGCAACCGGACGTTTTCATATTAATGTTTTGTTTGGGAACTTATATTTGTGTCATAGTTCGGGTTTCATGTAGCCGAATTGGTGGCACATTGCGTTGTACCATGATATGATCATGGGTTTGATCCCAGAGATCATAAAATGTACGGTATATGCACCATAAAGCATGATTTCTGTAAGGAGTAGGCTTAGGGGTGGAGTTAGGTGTGATTATTCATATCAATTACCATGAGATCTAAATAAATAGTAAAAACAGTGCATTTAAATAAACACAAATTTTTATTGGTAATGACTAGGGATGTAACGGTATAAAAATTTCACGGTACGGTAATACCTCGGTATGAATGGCACAGTACGGTATTTATTTAAATATTTACATAAAAAACAACACTAATTAAGAGGCTCAAAAAAGTGCCAGAAGTGTTTATTAAACAGTTTACATGAACACTGAACATAACAATGGCATAGAAATTAGCCATTTATCTGTAAACCTTGAAACAGGAACTTCAACTTTTAAATTTTAATAACAAAAAATTATTAAACCTTCCACACATTCCACACAGATGACGTCATATATCAATTTGCATATTGATATCTCTAGATTTGTCATTAGTCGCTTTTAGGGAAAAATGCCGCCAAGGGGGTCTGAATAGTCACAAAATATTAGAGACAAAGTCACTAAGTTGTCAACACTGATCTGTATTGACAACAGACCGCAAAGAATGATGGTCACGCTTGGGCTGATGGGAATTGTAGTTCCCGCTACCTCCCGTTCGAAGACCTATTGTTTTATCGAGTCATGCGACCACGGTAGTATCGAAACATTTTTTAGATTGCGGTACGACAGTATTTACAATACAGTTACATCCCTAGTAATGACTGTCACACGTCATTTCATGACGATTGTCACGATTCCAGCCGGAAGTGCCACTAGAGGGCACTCCCTCCATTCTGTTGCATATCAGACTCTCTGTTGCTCACCAGACTCCATCTCCCAGAACTCTCCTCTTCCCCACATCAGTCACGCCCCCTTCACTCATTAGTTTCAGCATAAATACCTGTCTCTTTGAACTGTCTAGTGCGAAATATTGCGTTTGCACCTGCATCCCAATTCCGAACGTTTTCATTCCCGTGTTTGTTTTTCTGTGTTCTTTACTCTGGACTGTTGTCTGTTTTCTGTTGTTTTGCCGCCTGCCTTGGATTAATCTGCTTGTGTACCTCGACTCTGATTTAAGCCATGTTCTTATATATATATATATATATGTATATGTCTGAAAAGCTTCCAATCAGATATGTCCGGAATAACGTCGATCAAATGTCTAGCCAATCCAATGTCGAGTTCTGCCTTTCCAAACACCTGGAAGGAGGGCGCTAGGAGTGCAAAATGGACATCGCCCCCTAGCATGATAGCAGAAAGCTCAATGCGGCACTGGGAAACTATTATTATGAACAAATACAGTAATAATGATAAATTATTTCACCCATGTGATTAAGATGTTTTAATTCTAATTTGACTTTTTACATTTTTTCAAATTATATTTATTTTTATATGAAATATATACGTATTTTGATTAGATTATACAGACCCGTATCCTATAAGACCGGAAATGTGCACATTAAAGTTGCACTATTTTCGAAATAAAATGATAGTTGAGCGAATATGTTTAAATTGCAGGACTCTTTAATTCTTTATATCATTTGAATTGCATTTCTGTGTCCTGTTTGCTACCTCAGTTTAAAATTAATCTTAACAGGAATTAATCTGTAATTTAAAAGACATTCTCAGTTTATTTCTGAAAGGCACAGAGCCCTGATTGATAGCATGTTTGACATTTTTCTGTGCCGTGCTCCATTTATTCCCCTCTCACCTTCATTATCTTCTCTTCATTGTTCTTTTTCTTTGCTCTGATCCAATTTTCTATATTCGTAATGTAATTACAGTCGCATAACGTCTGCAAACTACAGCCTATTACTCACAGTATTATTCACTGTTCACCTACTTTACAGACTCCAGACGAGCCAATAATTGCTCATCTTAAAGAAAAAAATCTTTGTTTTTTTCTATGAAGAATGTCTTTGATTATAGTTAATGGGGTCACTTTAGCTTAATTCTATCTTTATATTGCGCAGCAGTTAGAGCTCTGTTTTATTTTCAACTACTCTTTGCTATTGAAGCCCCAGACATGTCAGTCCTATATTAGAAAAAAGTATTTTTATAAGCAAATTGTTTATAATTTTATAAGCAAATTATTATTATTATTTACAAAGGGAAAATGTAGTCTTTCTTTCTCTTCATATTGTTTTTTAAGCAATGCATGTTTGGTGAGAAATACTGTACTTGATGATGAAAATGAAAGATTGAGATAAACAGCATTAGAATATGTGTCGTATAGTGCTACGCAAGCTTTGTCGAAACATACTAATACTGAGTAATACTGAAACCAAAGAGTGTGTTGACAACTTTCACCTTTGTGTTGAAGGGTGTATTTAAGCCCATTAATGAGTCAGAGGATGTGTCTGAGTGAAGTGTGGCAGATAACCTCCTAACAACTTCCTTTCTCTCTCTGGACAGCAGTTGGACTGCTGCTGGTCATAGAGTCTGATTTATGATGCCACACAAATGCTCTCATTTACTCAGCTGCAGTTCACTTTACTTCAGCGCTGTGTACGCACACTTCTCTAGGGCCTCCGTGTGAGGAGCCAAGTATTGCAGTTAGCATGTGTGAAGAATGTGAAGTAAAATGAACCAAAAGAACAGGAAATCCATTGCAGGTGTTAAAAGAGCAGAGAATTCTCAACTGAGTCAGAACTCAGAATAACAATAGTAAAACCGAATTATCGTTTTTACCGTCTTGATAACAACAGTGATTTTTTTTTGCAGTGGGGTACTATGTGTACATGCCTGCACTTTTTCCTCACTGACAGCAAGCCACATAAAGACCCTTTCATGTCTTCGCAGCCCTAGAATGCTCTGAAATAACCAATTGTCAGGCATGTTGAAGAAAAATATATACAGTATAAAAAATAAATAAACACTGGTCACCTTAAAGAGAAACAGACCTCTGGGAACATTTAGTGTTTAAAACTGTGTGGGTTCGTTCTAGTTTCTCGCCACTAACATTTTTGAACCATGTTTATTACATTTTTTGTAATATCGTTCATCAGATGTTTGTTCTTGTCAAATGTACTCCAATAACCTTTGTTTTATTTACAGCTTCAGTGCAATGTATAACATAGAAAAGAATCTCACTGAATATATTTTGAGTTTCCACCCTCTTTTCCTGCAGTTGTAAACTCAGTGTGTGGAGGAAGTTAGCTTTTGATAGTCAGCTCTGTTTATGTCTGGAGGTATGGTGCCGATAACAGACTGAGGTTTTTAGAGAGCTTTTGAGAAGGTGGTCTGGAATGAATTCACACTTGATTCCAAATAGACGTCCAATGCAAAGCAGTCACATTTTTTGCTCCTCATGCAGCCAAACCAGAACAAGATGCTCTTTGATGGCCTCTAGACTCATTGCATCACTGGCATTGGTGTGGGAACACTGACCTGGATGTGTGGAGGCGTGTGGGTCCGACTGCAAGCTCATACGGACAGGAGAAGAGCGGGAAACAGCTCAACACAGACTGCCTCCTTTTCCAGTGGCTTGGCTTCTGAAAATACTTTTTCCATTTATGTTCTCCATTAGGCATTTCAGACATTTCTTCAATAAAGAGTTCTAAGTGAAGTGAATTTGTTGTTTACATTAACAGGAAACATTAGCATATTGCCCACCCACTTTCACATCGATCTGAATTTATGCAAATGACCAGCATAAACCAGCAAGAGGACCATCTTAAACCAACATAAACCAGCATAGAACCAGCTTAAGAACCTAAATAACCAGCTTATGCTTTTTTCAGCATGGATAACGTGATTTTTAAAAGGAATCCCCCTGTAAATGGATGAGGCTAGTTTTGGGTAAGAATTGTTTTGCTGTGAAAACCTGGCAATTGTCAACCTGTTGTTGAACTTTCATTACCCATCAAAGGGGCACTTGAAGAGTAGATTTTAAATGGTCTTTCTTTTTTGCTTCTTTTGAACCATATTTGGTCCAGAATAGAAATCAGATGTTGGCCTTGAAAGGAGGCAGGAGGAAGAACAGTTTGGTGGGCAGATAGGCTTGGCTGTGATTATTTTGTTTTGAATCAGACATCAGCAACTAGCTATAAACTGACAGTGCTTGGCATCCTCATACACTGTCAAGCCCTGGCCAGCATGGCAAGCATTCCTATGGGCTGATTTCTGGTAATTATGGACACACACATGTGTGACATGCATTTTAAGAAATAATACATTTGAGGTGCTAATAGCTAAATGCGTTGTCGAGACAATCACTCATTCTATGTTTTGACTTTTCTGTTTTTATAGCTCCAAAAACCTGCAGCCCCAAGCAGTTTGTTTGCAGGGATCAGGTGACATGTATTTCAAAAGGTTGGCGGTGTGACGGAGAGAAGGACTGCCCAGACGGATCGGACGAGGCTCCAGATGTCTGTATGTATTACGGTTTCTTTGCCATCAGCTGCTCTGAAAGTTTTATTTGCATTTTAAACCTTGAGTATTTTGATAGTCTCACAGGGCCTGCAAATAATTGTTGCCGTATGTACAAGTAATCACAACAGTTCTACATTTCTTTCTGTAGCATCAGATTTTCCTAGAAAATGTCCTCGGTTTTGGTCCCAGCTGGAGGCCTTAAAAATTTGCTCTTTTGTGTTGGTGTGGGTTTCATCTGGGTGCTTTGGTTTACTTTACGATCCAAAGACTTGGAGACTGTCAACGTGTGTGCGAGTATGTATCGTTTTATCCATCCAAGGTGTTGGCCTTCCTGTAGATAAGCTCTGGCATAGCATCCATAGAAAAAAATATTAGATTGTAGATGTTGCTCTGCCAGGCCCTTTAGATTTATTTTGATTTACAAAAACGCTAAAATCAACAAAACCCCACACCTGAGCACCTGCTTTATGCATTGCAAAATCTTTCTGACAGAGGATTGAATTTTGAGGTCATTTGATCCAACAAAAATCATTAGAAAAGTCTAATGAGAAAAATATTTAATGTATATTCAGACAAAAGTATCTGGGTTTAAAACAACTAGGCAAAAAAACAACAACAAAATGCAGAATGCCTGAACTGCAATTAGTTGTCTTTTTTTTCTCTCAAACTATATTGTCATTACAAAATGCATCAGTTGGACCTTTTAGCCATTTTTTGTGTCATAAAAGTCCCAGCACAGGCTGTGCACAGCTGTTTTGTGTTTCTGATAGGAGCTATCAGTGTTTGGTTTCTCTGAGTGGTCATTCTGTTTCCCAGATGACTTTGACCTGAAGCACACGTTCTTTCGCTTTTCTTGTTTGGTCGGATCAGTTCCAGTGACATTGACTAAATGTGGCCTTGTTTATATCTGTTTACGCTATCAAGAGGACACTGCGAGTACTAGACCTTTTTTTGCTGTCTCCTGTATTTGATGCAACCAAAGAAATGTATATCGTCGTCATAATCAGCCCAGCAAAATACCTTCAGTTAATGGACAACCTCTTTCTATTATCTACCCACTCCAACTAGTTTTTCTAGTCTGACAAAAATATCATTACATTTTCCAACATATATATTTAAGTTGATAGTATTTTGAATCTTTAAATATTAGCACAATATACTCAGGACCAAATAAGATTTTGCTGTTAATGGAGAATACAATCTCAGGTGGCATTTCCAAATAACATTCTCTAATGGTCTGCTTTAAACATAAGCATTGCTGCACATGAAAACACTTTAACTCAACAAAACACTGTCTGGTGGCCCTTTAGACATTTTTCCAGTGGCTTTTAGATAATTGCAGATGTGATAATATGCTCTGTGACTAACAAAAGTAGCTAAATGATTCTTACATTACGTTTCATTCATCATGATATTCTACATAAATTAACACAAGCTTTATTAATTTAGAGACCTAGCAGAAGTAAAAAGCTACAGTAAACGTAGGGTATGAATGAAGTACACCAAGTCTGAATAGAATAGTTTGGAAGAGCTTGATAAACACAAGGCTATTGAGTAGATGAGTTTACCTCTTTTGCCAGGATGACATGACTGTACCATTCAGACATGTTTTCAAGAAAAGTAAAAGCATTAAATGCATCACATGTATGTTATGTTGTAGAATAAAGTGTTAAACTATATTGAGCTTGTGTGAATCAAAAACCTTATTTTGGGCAGTTCCATATCAAAAAAATAAAAAATGGGACGATGAAGCTGGAAGTGCGACATTGCAAACCAAGGTTTCCAGGTTTTAGTTTATAAAAATATGTCATCCCTGCATCACTCATAACTGTTGAAAAATATGTCACCTAGCACTGCACAAGATTTGCATTCGTTTGAATGAGAGAAGGCGAAGATCAATTAAACAACAGCTTCTAATCTCAGGTTGAGGTGAAAGTTTTCAGCTCTCAGCGTGCAAAGTATCTTTCCATTCACACCTTTCTGGCAGGGCCACCTTATAGAAACGCGTCAAGCAAGTATAGTGTGCTGTCAGTTTATCAAGGGGGCGAACGGGGGAAGGGACCGACATAATTAGAATTAACTTGCTACTTGAAATCTGTCCCTAGAAAACAATGGCGCAGTTCATGAGGCAGTATTAGGACTCAAGGAATGTTTGTAGTTCTTCGTCACAACCAATTACATGCTTTAAAATAATTTCTCTTTCTTTAAAGAGCTGATGTGGCTTTCAGAAGTGTTGGGTAAGAGCAGAGCTGAAGTACAGGCAGTTCGCAGAGACTGAATCTGCTCCGTGAGAGGAGGAGAAGAGAAACAGAGGCTGTGCTGCCTTCAGTCTGGAAGTCATTAAAACCACGTCCAGAGGAATGGAGGAAAACGGCTGTTTTTTTATGACCTGCTTTTCACAGCTCAAAAGTTCTCTCTCTCTCTCACTTTTCCTCTCTCAACACACATAGACAACTGACAACCTAGTCTTCAGCGTTCTCTATTTTTGCTGCGCTACAGGGTATTGACTCCATAATGCTCTGTGCATTAAAATTAGACAGTCTTTTCTTAATACTTTGAGAGCCAACTTACTCTTACTCGCTGCTTTAGTAAAATGTTCCGCTGCTCTGAAAAAGATGAACATTCTGTCATCGTTTACTCAAACCAATAGGATTTTCTTGAATACAATAGATGTTTCAAAAAATCTCTGAGCTGGTCTTTACACAATATTTAGTAACTAGTTACTATGGGCGTAGAATATACAGGGGACGTTTTATTTTGTAAAAACAAAAAAAACATCAATTCATCTGTCACATTTTTTCACATAAATATTCACATAAATATTTTCAAGGTGTGAATAAATGTAGATTGAAATGCAAAGAGACAATTGCTTGCCCTTATAATTTTTTCATATCCAAAATGAGGCTATGTGAACTTTTTCTTTCCTGCAGTGTATGTTTCATTCATACTAACTTGTTGTTACAGAAATAATGCAATATAGATGTGCGGGTGCACAGTAGTCACAGCTAAGACATCTAGTCTTAACCCAGGAAATCCCTAAAACAGACAAAGGCATCCAGCTAGGGCCTAACATTTACTACAGTATTGAAACTATATAAAAAAAAAACTAATTTCTGCATTATTCTGTGCTAAAAATGAAAATACAATGTATATGAAACAATCATAAATGAATGACTAGTGGCTATGCCCCTGCTGGTTACTTTCAAGCTACAAATACAAAAAGGCACTATATAAAAGAGACATTATAAAAATAGTACACACCATGTGTGCTGTATTCCAAGTTTCCGGAAGCCACACAAGGAGCAGAGTTTTGTAATTCATCAGAAAAACTCTCAAATCTGATATATGAAGGCATATATTTAAACGCGAGTCACATTTGGTTGAGAAAAACTCTTTTTGCAGCAATGATATAGGACCATTTTAGACAAAAGGTTCTTCATTAAATAACAGATGCCATTAATGAACCTTTATTTTCAAAAGTGTTGGTGTTATTAACATCATACAAAAGGCAACATGCACATAATTATTATTATTTTTTTTCATGCTTTTGTTATTAGGAGAACAGCAGCACAGACATTGTCAGAGTGTTATTTTGTGTTCCATGGAAAGCAGAAATTTAAATTTTGAATAATACAGATGTTAATGATAGAATTTTAACATAAAATATCACTTATATCATGCTTAACTGGGATGTGTGTGGAAACGTGCTCTGTTTGTGGATCCTTCAGTGCAGATGCCTCAGATCATTGAAGATCTGACCCATGAAAGAGGTTTATTTATTTACGTTGCTGGATTTCACTGTGTCTTTTGTGAAAGTGGCCACGGATAGCAGTGAAGTCTGTCGCTGTGCCCACTGCAGCTGCTGCGGCCGTCCTGTGTGGACCACTGCAACACAATAGACAGCTTTATACCACCAATCCTGAGCTTCTGCGAGATGAGGATAGAGATATGCCTTTAGGAAGAAAATAATTAGCATCCTTTTATCATCAAATGTAAAATTTGTACTGTTTATACAGTATTTGTTTGTTTGTTATTGTAATATCTTTTCACTTATCTACTAGTGAAGGAATCTTAAACAAGCTCTTACTCAAAAGTGTGTGAGAGGTCAGTATTGTCAGTTTTCACAAAAGAAGAAACATATGCAGTCGGTCTCTGCCATATATGGAATACTTATTCAATTTATTCCTTATTTGTTTTATAAAACGAAATAATATGATGAACATCATCATGGTTTTAATTTATTTTGGTCAGGTGCTTAAAAACTGTGCCAGAAGCTAATAGCATATTTCACTTGTAAAGTTTAAACAAATAATAATAATAATAATAATAATAATAATAAATAATTATTACAATGATTATTGTTGTTGTTATTATTATTAATAGTTATTGTGCCATATAGTAAACAACTCAAATTCTGACTGCATTTAATTAAACTGTATAAAATTAATAGCTGGAACAACAACAACAAAGAAGAGCTATTAGATGCAATACCTCACACTGTACCCTGAACTAAACCTCACTTTATCCCAGAGTTGTGAGCAGCCTATGGCCGTAACGTGTGCATGCAAACGTCATTTAGATATGTCTCACGTTGAGAGGGTTGAAGGTCTGAGCTCTGATCTCACAGTGGAGCTATGCTGAACCGCTGTGCTGAGATGAGAAGAGTCTGTTGTTTAACATCTGACAGCTGGAAAAATGAACCAAACATAAACGTGTTACATAAATCTATGTGTTTTGCTTTAGAGGTTAAATTCTACAAACTGCTTAATCATTTATACACCTACTTGGTTGGCTGACTCACAATGTAGAGTTCAATATCTGTGCTATTAAAATGCAGAATGAACGATTTTCTCCCTCTAGCACAAAGTGTGTCAGCTGTAGTCTTTGTAAAAGGTGGTAAATCTGCTTCAAATCAGTAATACTGAATTAAACAGGTGGATTATTTTTTCTACAGGGTATTTAAACTGATCTGTCTCGGATCTGTTATTGGTATTTCTTCATCCCTTGCATTTAATCCTATCCCTGATCATTTACTGTAACTGCAGATTTTGTTCTAAGATTTAGCATAATACTCGAAGTTTTGATACTCAAAGGGAGTATTTTTGAAACCAAATTACAAATTTTACTTGCTCTTAGCATATGACTGCCACCATAGCAACACATCAATGTCTACTTTAACAACCTCTTTATGCCTATTTACAATCATTACTAACATTAAAAGAGTGGAAAATAAAAATTTCTCGACTGACTGCAGCATAACAGTTCTGACCTAACAGGTCCAGTCCATCTGATTTAGGCTGCTGGGGTTATTACTTTATGTTTTTCTAGGTACACATACCTACACGTCATGTGATATCTTGTGGAGTTCCTCAAGGCTCAATTCTGTGTTCGTTGTTGTTTTATGTTTTGTTACATATATATGCTTCCATCATTTAGGACTCATCTGGAAAACATACATTAGTAATGTAGAAATATATACATTTTAATTATATTGAGGATAAACTCTGAGAACATGCCTTATATAGACTCCTTTTTCTCTGAAACCCAGTAATCACATTAAGAATTTAGTTATCATATTTATCATCAGTTTCAGTTCTTAAAAACTCTTAGCACTGTTTATAAAACAGCATATTATCATCTCTGTTAGATCTCGGAAGTAAGCAAAATTCTCTCCCCCATTGAAAGTGAAAAAGTCATTCACGCATTTTGAGCAAGGTTTAACTATCGCAGAAGTGTTTTGACTGTCTTATCAAAGAGTTTAAAGCAGCTGCACGAACACTGACTGGTACTCGACTGAGGTATCACATTAAATCTCTTCAGTGCTACACATTTCCTCCTGTGGGAAGATGACCATCTCGGAGGTTCGGACAAGGCTGAATTACATGGCCAGTGGGGAAGTCCCTATTCCTCTTCCGTTCTGGTGCTCGTGCTGGCAGCGTCCGCGGAGCTTCCGGTTCCGGGGGAGAGAGGGCAGGCCTGTCACACACTCTCCGACACTGATGGAGTTTCCATCGGAGCAGCCCGGTCAACCGGAAACGGTGCCGGATGTTTCCTTTTGGGCTCCCCCTGACGACCAGATGTCTGTCACAGCATCGGTAGGAGAGTACGGCTCAGGAGATGAGGCTTCCGGTTCCGGAGCGGTGTCCGATGGGCGCTCAACCATTCCGGATACTGATCCTGAGCTAGTTGCTATGCTTTCTCGGGCCTGTAAGCATTCATCGGCTCTGATCAATGATGCTTACAAAGCCTGTGGAGTTGCTGCGTCATCCGTACATGCTATGGCGTTGTTGCACGTCCATTAGGCCAAGGCACTGAAGGCTTTGCACGAGGGTGGCCATGACTCAGAAGTTCTTTCAGAGCTTCGTGCCGTGACGGACCTCACACTTCGTGCGACGAGGGTTACGGCGCGTGCCCTGGGTCGTGCGATGTCCACTATGGTGGTCCAACAGCGCCATCTGTGGCTGTGTCTTGCTGACATGCATGATGCAGACAAGATTAGGTTCTTGAATGCTCTCGTGTCGCAGACCGGCCTCGACGCGGTGCGGTGGAGACTTTCGCCCAGCAGTTCTCCGCCGCCCAGAAGCAGACCGAGGCGATCCGTCACATCTCGCTGCGGCGTCCAGCTGCTACCTCCACCCGGACGCTGCAGGCACTGCGTCAGCCTGCCCATCGCCCCAGCAGCAGCAGTCACGTCGGTTGTGTCGAGGAGCCGTCCGTGGGGGTCCCGCCCAGCCTGTCCAAGCCCCTGCAGGACCTGGTGGCAAGAGAAAAAGCAAGCGGCCCTAGGACAGGCAGCCCAGGGATGGAAGGAGTTGCTCTTCAGGAGATGGTAACACCACTCCTGGGGCCGGATGGAGATCTCTTTGTCTGCTCGCAGACAGCTAGTGGTACCCAAAACCTCGACAAAAGAGCAATTTTCTTCCTACCTTGGTCCCCTGAGGGGAAGAGGTGTTGTGGACAGGCCTGTAAAAGAGCTTTTGTTACACACTCACTCTCCTCTCATTTCAGGCAGCAGTCAAAACCAACGGACTTCCGGCCTCACTTCTGCCGGAACGCAGGTAACTTGCACACACATACACATGCAGGCCTCTCTCTGAACCAGTTAAGAGACTCTCGGACTAGACCCCTGCGTTCCCCCTCGCTGCCGCACCTCCGCCACCCCGGTGGTCTCGATGGTGCCTCTTGCTCGGTTCTTGGATGCCTGGATAGGGCTCAAATCGTCTCGATGGCTCATCCGCACCATTCGGCTTGGTTATGCGATTCAGTTAGCCCGGCAGCCTCCCAGGTTTAGGGGTGTTCGCTTCACGACGGTGAATGCAGACAATACCCCTGTCCTGCGTGCAGAGATTGCTACTCTTCTGATGAAGAAAGCAATAGAGCCAGTCCGTCCAACCGATATGAGGACAGGGTTTTACAGCCCGTACTTCATAGTGCCCAAGAAAGGTGGTGGGTTACGACCGATCC
>JAUMHR010000060.1:174568-186395 GCA_032361145.1 Enteromius fasciolatus | reverse complement strand
ATAACGCAGTACTCGTAGTGGCCGCTAGGGGTGACAAAAGCGGTCTTCCACTCATCTCCACTACGAATACGAATTAAATTATAGGCACTCCCGAGAAGATTTGTGGCTTTGGTACAGGGCTGGTTGTGCTGACGGTGGCTGGGGACACAGACACCTTTATTTCTCGTAGGATCTGAAGAAACGTCAGGTAAGGCTCAGCGATCGCTGTAGGTTCGTCCTGTTCCATCTGCTCCATTTCTGTTTGAAGGGCTGAGCTTCTGTCACGCTCAGACATGGAATACAAAAGATGTGAGTTCAATAGTAAAAGTTTTATTGAAGTCAAACAAGGAATAACATCATTAGCGATCTTTTCAACACAGGTGCTGTGTGAACTCAAACAAAAACATAACTCAGGACATCGCAGGTAAGTCTTTTAAAGGTGAGTATCTTCAGGTAAGTGCACAATATCAATAAGGAGTTCACACAGTTCGAGTCCCACAGGTAAGTAACAGGTAATGGATATCACTTTACTGTTTGGTGAGTATTCAGTCTTTTTCAGCCACAGCGCACAGTTCCAGTCCAACAGGTAAGCAGCAGGTAAGGGAGATCATTGTTTTAAGAGCAGGTGAAGGTGCAGGTAAGAAAGAGCGTCCAACCTTGAGCTCAGCCATTGAAGCACTGGCTGAGCGATCTTTTTAAAGGGCCATGCTGATTACGTGCAGGTGTTCAAAACTCGGGTGACCTAGATCTGGCTGATTGGGTTTGGGTGTTGTCTGTGGCTGCTGACTCGGGAACAGATGTAGCTGACGGCGTGACACTAAGACATTGTTTTTGAAATTCTATCCGTTTATTTATAATAGCTTCATAATCTTCCTTAGTTTTGTTAATCTCCTTTAAAATCTGTAGCATGGTCGGATATGATGATGGGATTAATTGTTGTATTTAAAATGTCTGGGATGAGAGAGTTACTTACTAAGAAATTATCAATACGCGAGTATGATTTGTGGACTGCTGAAAAGTAAGTATATTCTCTTGAATTCGAGTCTCCAGCTATCGCTAAAAACAAGGTCAGTCATATATTGTTTAGTGATTTCTGTAGACTGCCATGGCTTAAATTGTGGTGGTGTATTCGATTTGTCTTGGGTTGGATTAATGACTGTATTAAAGTCACCTCCAATTATGATAACTGTCTGAGAAAGGTTTGCTACTGATGAGAAAAAATTATGGAAAAATTGGGGGTCATCTGTGTTTGGTCCATATATATTAGTGATAATTATTGTTTTGTTATTAAGTAATATGTTGATGATGATAACATATCGTCCTTCTGGGTCACATATAGTTGATTGATTACGAACTGCAATGTTTTTACTGACTAATATAGCTAATCCTCTTTTCTTTGAGTTGTAAGATGCAGAGTATATGTGTGTTAACTGTGTATTTGCTAATTTTTTGTTCTGATTCCAGAAGGTGGGTTTCTTGTAACAGACATATATCGACCTTAAGTTTTTTTTAGCTGGTGAATTGATGGCCCGTACATTCCAGCTTACCAGTTTTAGATGTGACATTTTATATTAAATTGATTTTTTTTTTTCTCTTTCTTCTTCCTCCTGCTTTAATATCTGTACATTAGAACCCAAAACTACACACAAGACATATTTTATACAAGACAAACATAACAAGAAACCAAAAGAGCACTTGAGTTGCAAATGAGAATACAGACAACATGTTTGACAGTAGCCAACTGGTGTTTATTAATTATTTTGCATTGCTTTCATTGGCGTTTTTTATTTTTTCTCCACCTTTTCCCTTCGTGATAAACTATAACCAGGATATAGTGTCGTTTCTGTAGAGCTGGCCATCAACATATAGTCGATCAACCGTGATGACCTCTTTCCTTCCATTCTGCCGAAACTTATTCTTAATTGGGATTCTTTTCGTGAATGAGACAAAGTGATTGCGAACCGTGCGTTTATGGTATGTCAAATACAGCTACACTGTGCATCCACTGAGATGGACTGAAAAATAAAAGTGCTAATAATATAATAAATTATAGTAACATTTTCTTGTCAATAACGGTAACGGCGTTGTAACTGGGGAAACGGTAATTAATTTGATTACTCGTTACTGAAAAAATAACGCAGTTAGTAACGCCGTTTATTTATACTGCTGTTATTGCCATCACTGCATACCAGTGATGTTATGCAGTGCCTGAAAATAGCCCCAGGGTTTTTAGGCGATGTGTAATATCATTGCACCTGCTGCACCTTGATTATTATGCTCAGACTCAACTGAGCTAGTCTCGTAACTTACGAATAATCATAAGGCACATTTATTCTTTATGTTTTAAATTGAAGGTATATGTTGCAAATTTTCTTTGTTCTAGAATAGTTTCAAATTAGTCCTCACAATTTAAACTGAGACACTTATTTGGACTGGACTGTATTTTACATTGATAGTATTCAATAGAGATTTTACAGACAACAAGCAAAATTACACATGAAAACAAAACAGATAATTTCTATGTTTTATCTACATTCCCCTCGATTCCCTGTTTCTTACAGATGTAGAACAGATGGCAATAGACTGGCTGACAGGAAACTTCTATTTTGTTGATGACGTGGATGATCGAATCTTTGTATGTGATAAAGATGGAGCCACATGTGTGACACTTTTGGATCAAGAACTCTACAACCCTAAAGGCATTGCTCTGGACCCAGCTATGGGGTATGAACATGTTCAAACTCACACTTCCTCTATCCATCCATTTACACAACTAGATAGCTAAATATCTGTAGTATGTGTTAAATGGTCAAATGAGGTTTACTCAAGTATAACCTTACTCAACATTACCTTCAACAGAAAGGTTTTCTTCACCGACTACGGGCAGATCCCAAAAGTGGAACGCTGTGATATGGATGGACAGAATCGAACAAAGTTGGTGGACAGTAAAATTGTTTTCCCGCATGGCATCACCTTGGACTTGGTAAGCAGATTGGTCTACTGGGCTGATGCTTATCTGGACTACATCGAGGTTGTGGACTACGAGGGCAAAAACCGGCACACCATCATTCAAGGATTGTTGGTAAGGAGCAAATACCAAGATAACTTTGAGATGTCCTAAAAAAGTGACTCTTATAAGTATTACATGTTATTGTGCAAGAATATGTTTTGCTCAAAAAGTAATTTCTGCAAGACAGTGAGTTGCTAAATATAACATTTTGGTGAACTTCCCTTTATTACTGCTCTACATTTGATGTTCTATTAACAAAGTTTGGGAGGACATGTTCAGATAATGAACCTTATTAATGTGATAGGACCACAATTCATACAGGTATATAAAAACAGCAAAGCTTTTTTTTAGTTTTTCAGCATCCCTCCACCACCCCATCTCCTTACTTATAACCATTTCTATCTTAAGTAAACTGGGTGTGGGCCAAAACTCCAAGATCAAAGCTCTTCCATTTGGACAGCATGACAAATACGCATAACCTTTACTTTGTTCATTACATGTAACGTTAAATAATTTTGTAGATAGCATGAACATGATTTTATTCTTCTGAATAAAGCTTTCAGTCAACAGATAACGATCTTATGCATTTATTCCAAACATTTATGAAGAAAATCTAGCTTTAATTTTCTGTAAAGCTGCTTTGCAACAATTTGTATTGTGAAAATGCTATACACATAGACTTCAATTAGTTTGAAAATTAAATGTATCCATGATCTGTATATTCCATTCATCCACCAATCACCTCTTAATCTAGGTTATATTTAAGGTTTATATATAAAGCACATTTAAAAGCAACAAATGTTGCACAGAATTATGTACAATAAATAAAAATGCAGTGCTAACCATCCAAACATCTATTCATCCAATCACACATTCATCCAATTGCACTTCAGTCATCCACATGTCCAAATTTCATTCAGGATTTAACTATCCATCCATCCATCCATCTGTCTATTATATAGTTAAACATCTGTTTAGCAATCTGAATTATCCATCTAAGTTTCTGTCCATATAAACATCTATCTGTTAATTCATCTGACCATCTAGTCATTTGTCCATCCTAATGTCCATCATTTATCAATTATCATCTACCTTTGAATCCACCTGTTCAGTTATCTTTACATCTGTTAATTCTTCCACCCATCTGTCCGTCCGTCCATCCATCCATCCTGACGTCCATCAGTTAAAAACTCCATCTGTCCATCCGTTAGTCCAAATGTCCATAATCCTCATCCACCTTAAGACCTGTTCAATAACCTGTCCATCCATTCATTTTTCCTCTCATTTTTCCATTCATCCATCCATCATACCTCAATGTGTTGATAAAGTCTCTATACTAATATACAAGTCCCAGGTCCAGCAGTGATTGCAGGAGGTGAGAGTGAAAATCCAGCGCTCTCTCCTCCTTCAATAACACGTAATATTCAATACAGGTGAGACCCTTGAGCAGGATTGGTTGCCCACTGCTCCAGGTGTGTGTTCATGGCGCGTCTGTGGGGTTGTTCACTTCTCACTGCTGCGTGTGTGCACTTGTATAGGTTAAATGCAGAGCACAAATTCCTAGTATGGGAAACCATACCTGACCACATATTATGTCCTTTCCTTCTTTCCTTTTTTGAAAGAGTCTTATATATTGGCTAGCTATACACCAATGCTTTAGTAGGTGAAATAGACAGTAGTGTTTCATTAGTGCTACTGAGTTATTTTATTTTCTGTCTTTTGCTTGATGGCTATCATATATGACTCAGCCTAAGGATAAGTGGTGTGTTTATGTGTGTGTCTTGCTCACTTAAGCCAGCAAAGCAAACACAACTTTCCAAATAATAGAACTAATGGAATAATGATATTTTTTTCTCAGATTGAACATCTTTATGGGCTCACAGTGTTTGAGAACTATCTATATGCCACAAACTCTGACAATGCAAACATGCAGCCTAAGACCAGCGTGATCCGCGTCAATCGATTCAACAGTTCAGATTATCAGGTGGTCACCCGTGTCGACAAGGGAGGAGCTCTACATGTTTACCACCAGAGACGCCAACCCCCTGGTATCAGAATTTTTCTAATTCCGACCTAATTCAGACCTAATGCCGTTGAACTAGTGTACAGTAGTATACTTGAATAAACTGCTTAAAATGCAACCATTACATTGCAGTCTAACATCACCTCAACTCCAGCTTAGTCTAACTCTCCTGTTTTTCTTCTTTAGTGCGGAGTCACGCCTGTGAACCAGATCAGTTTGGAAAAGCTGGAGGTTGTTCAGACATCTGTCTTTTGGGCAACAGCCACAAGAGCTGGACGTGTCGCTGTCGGTCGGGCTTTAGCCTTGGCAACGATGGCAAATCTTGCAAGAGTGAGTGACATTATAATAGATATCACCCTATCTATGAGAGTTAAACTGCAAGTCCAATACATATGTTTACACACAAAACTGTTGCTGAGTGAAAATCAGGGCTAAAATCATTGCAAATAAGCAGAATCAATGATAATCTGGTAAACTACTAACAAAGTAGGAGAAAACTAAGTGAAGAAATGCTTTTTGGGGTGCTTTATTGTGCTGTGAATAGCAGTAGTATGAATAACTCACTGATTCATACTCTACTCCCATACATTTTGCATCTGAGCTGGAAACTCCCAATAAAAGAAAAATTCACCAAAAGCACACCTTCTCATTACTAATTTTTTTTACTGTCTCTAGTAAATTCTTAAGAAATAAAATCGTATTTTCTGGAAGACACAATGACTATGCTTACATGCACACGAATAATGTGATTATTTCCAATAATCAAAGTAAGGACTTAACTGCATTATGATGTTTACATGTCAAGAGCAAGCTTTTCACTCCCGTTTACATGCTATTTCCATATTCTTATTATTCGCTAAGAATTGTGGTTAATTTTCTACTACCATAATCACATACCCCACTGCATAGGACAAATTATGGAAGAGAAAGGGACACATTTATTTTGTTATTTTTGTAAGTCCAGCACATTTTTTTTTAAACTAAGATGCATCCAATTGAAATGCATTAGATTAAAAAATGTGCTGGACTTACGAAAATAACAAAATAAATGTCTGCCACGAATAAATAGATTAATTTAAATTATCTGACTAAATCACAAACTGTCGTGGGACTCCTGAAGAGCGAACTGCAGTCTCTGAACACATGTGGATATGCTATAGCGCACTTTTATTATAATGAGGTTTAACGTTAAAGCATTTAAAAATGTTGATGTTAAAAAAATTATGATTTTAGTATGTAGGCTACATTGATTTTATTTTAGGCAAGTCCTGATGATTTGAAAAAGCATCAGCTCACTTTCTGCCGCTGGCCGCTTGGTCTTTACTTTTAAAAAACAAAAACTTATAGGCTATTTAACAAACAAAACTGCTCCATAGTTTTTACAAATTGACGTAAAAAATGAAACGAAAAATAACAATTGGGCCATTACACACAAAACTAAACTATTTTAATAGCCGAAACAGTAGTAAAAGACTGGTCAGAGCAGCAATACTGCGATTAAGATGTTTACATGTCTGAATATTTCTTTTAAAATCAGCATACATGGAGGTAAAGTTTAATCGCAATATTGTCAAAATCTCATTATAATCGCATTAAGAGGGTCCATGTAAACGCACTCAATGATCCTGTTGTGATTTGGTTTGGAACTATTTGGCACTGCGTGGCAATATTGTGTCTTAAAATGTAAATACTCTAATGTTGCTTAATTAAATGTGTGATGATCAGATGTAGTAAATCAGTAAGCAATGAAATGTCATTCTTTGTTGTGAAAAGGCGTGGCTCGATGCATACATAACTGCGGATATCAATTTAAATATTGGTCCACATTTTGTACATTATAAAACTGGATTATTGTTAGTCATGATTGGCTCAGCTGAATTGAGCATTAGTAATTTTAAGCTAATTTCTTTATGCACATTTCTTTACTTATAGTTTTTTGTGGTATTGATGCATATCGAGCTGTAGGTTCGACACACACTTTAGCTGACTCAGATTACAAGGATAAAGGTTTTTTTTCTATTTGCCCCAATATTTTTTCGCAGTAGTTTGCTATGAATATGCAATGAAGCATTGGTAGCATTGATTTGCGACTTCTCAGTGACCTCTGAACACATGAGCTTGAAAAAGACACAAAGAGGAATTAGATTTGATTGTGAGAAAGACATTATTACCACCATCATTGTTCTTTTAAATTTTACATATTTTGGAAAGAATTTAAATGAATAGCCATAAAAACACATAAAAGTAACAATACAAAGAGAACATTTTTACAACCCAGCACATCTTTCAAACTAGGTTTTTAAATATTTTAAACACCTCTTTTTCCTTGTGGTTGGCATTCTTATAGTATGATCCTGAACTGACACATTTGTGTAATCCTATCTGAGCAGACACATTAAATGGTTAAGTTGGATATATATATATTTTTTGTATTAAATTTTTGGTATGTATTAAATCCCCAGAGCCTGAGCACGAGTTATTTCTGGTGTATGGCAAGGGTCGTCCAGGCGTTATCCGTGGTATGGACATCAACCCTAAAGTTCAGGATGAATACATGATCCCCATCGAGAACCTAATGAACCCTCGAGCTCTGGACTTCCATACACAGAGTAACTTCATCTACTTCGCTGATGCCACCAGCTATCTGATTGGCCGACAGAAGATTGATGGCACGGAAAGAGACATCATTCTTAAAGAAGGTGCTGTTTTTATTTCCAATTTGTCTTATAACTAGAATTCTTAGTGTTGTTATGACTTATTCTGTAATTATTCTGACTTGTTCTTATTTTTCAGGTATTCACACTGTTGAAGGAATTGCAGTGGACTGGATGGCCAACAATCTTTACTGGACAGATGATGGTCCCAAGAAGACCATCAGTGTTGCTCGGCTCGAGAAAGCATCTCAGACCAGGAAGACTCTCATTGAGGGCAAAATGACCCATCCTCGAGCTATTGTGGTGGACCCTCGGCATGGGTGATTTCCCGATTTCGTTGAAATTTTTTATAAAATCAACTTTATTGCCTAAAAATTTACAAAATCTATTTCTGTATGCACAACCACAAGACACAGCAATATGACAACAGCGATATGACACTGATCCAAATATTTGTTTTCTTTTAGCTGGATGTACTGGACTGACTGGGAGGAGGACCCAAAAGAGAGTAAGCGAGGGAAGATTGAAAAGGCCTGGATGGACGGAACCAACCGTAACGTTCTGTTGACGTCAAAGATGGTTCTGTGGCCCAACGGCCTGAGTCTGGACATCCCTCAGGGCATCCTGTACTGGGTGGATGCTTATTATGACCGAATAGAGATGGTCTATCTCAACACCACTGCACGAAAGGTGCTCTCACACTGTTGAACTGATAGATTATATTTATAAGAGACATATGTATTTAAGAATGAAAACAAGAGATGACAGCTGAAAACACTAGAACAGTCAGTTTAATTGTCAGTTGTCAATTAAGTAATACCATATTCTTTCTTCTTAGACGATTTATGAAGGACATGAGCTTAACCATGCCTTTGGCTTGTGCCACTACAAACATTTCCTGTTCTGGAATGAGTACCGCAGCGGCAGCATATATAAACTGGACCAGAACACCAAAACGGTCACTTTGCTACGCAACGAACGGCCGCCCATCTTTGAGATCCGCATGTACGATGCCCAACAGCAGCTGGGTAATTATCTGATGTTTTTGCAATGCAAGACAAAATTTCCTAGTAGGAATCCAGGTCATTTGGCTGTTGAATGTTAATCAGATATTATCCCTATGTGTTCATCACAGGAAGTAATGCATGTAGAGCCAATAACGGTGGCTGTAGTAGTCTGTGTTTGGCCACTCCAACAGGCAGGTCATGTGCCTGCGCTGAGGACCAATTACTGGACCCCGCAGACAACACCAGCTGTAAAGGTAATGCACACTATCAAACAAAATTGCCATTTAGTTTAAGGTCTATAATGCCCTTTTATCTTTGCCAGCATTATGAAAGTGGATAGCATTCACAATGATGAGCTTGCTCTCTTGGTTGTTTTGAAGACTAAACATGCAACTAGCAAAATCTATTTACATATTTACTGAGATGTCGCTTCAGACTTACTAGTAGTAGTTTCAGTGCAGCTTCAAAGGGCTATAAACTATATCAGATGATGAATAAGGGTCCTATCTAGCGAAACTATCGGTATTTAAAAAAAACGGTGTATATGCTTTATAAACACAAATGCTTGCCTTGCTCTGTTGTTCCATGTGCATAATACGTCATTACTTGATGTAAGCGGAAGTACAGAGTAAGTGTTTACAAATGTGGAGGATGAGGACCATTCATAGGTTGTTGAATATTTACTGATACATATTCAGATGTCTCTGTGTCGGTTTATTGTTTATAATGATTAAATTGTGACTTTTCATAGACTCTGTATTTCTGCCTACGTCAAGACTCCCATTTTTATAATCTCTCATCTTCTGGCATGTGTGGTAAAGGTATATAACAATATTTTAGTACTGCCACTTATATGCTGAAAGACAAGTAGTGGTTTGGATTAAATACGCTATTATGGTAATTTGTAATGTTATCAGTGTTTAATTTTTTTAAAAACAATTAGTTATTGTTAAAACCTGCATGTTGCAACACTTCTAATTTAGATATCAATGGTGATTAACTATGGTGTTTTGTACTATAAATGGTTAAAAATGATTTTTAAAGATCTGTTCACAAGAGGATTAACTACTTCTGAGGAAATCACGTTAGAAACTTCAATTCAGAGCGACCCAGGTGAGAAATCTGAGGAATACAGCAGGATAAGAGTTCATTCAGTCCTGACAAAGAACAAAGCTAGTAATGCTTGATGAGCTAAAGCAAATCTGTTTGTGCCAACTGCTCAACCATACTGGCAGATAATGCATAATTTCTAGATTGAACTGTTGATACAATCAGCTGAACTGAACATCAAGCGGTTTGGTTTCTGTATCTGAATATTTGTAACAGAAACTCTTCAGATGTTTCTTTTCACAGAGATTGACTTTTAGCTGACATATTTACATTTCATGTGTGTGTGTGTGTGTGTGTTTCTCCACAGCCAACCCTTCTTACATTCCCCCTCCACAATGTCAGCCGGGAGAGTTCGCCTGTAAGAATAATCGCTGTATTCAAGAGCGCTGGAAATGCGACGGAGATAATGACTGTCTGGATAACAGCGACGAAGCAGCTGAACTTTGCCGTAAGACTATACTCATGTTTAACTTAAAACTCCCTTCTTGTGTCGAGCAACCACACACATGCAGTGCTTGTTGTTTGTCCACCTGTAGATCAGCACACATGCCCTGCAGACCGCTTTAAGTGTCAAAATAACCGCTGCATCCCAATGCGTTGGCTGTGTGATGGAGACAACGACTGCGGCAATGATGAAGATGAGTCTAACACCACATGCTCAGGTACACAGAGTAATCTGAATGTCCAAATTTGTTATATATATATATTTATTTATAAATGTCCTATATAATGTCATTAATATCCCAAAAGAAGGGCTGGGATTCAATTCCTAAAAGAATTATTTTATTTATTTATTTTTGAATTTCTGACACATTGGCAACTTACTGTACAACCAACTAACTATAATTAATTTGCCTATGTCTTGGAGAAGTTTCCTACAGTTAAGTAAACTAGTCTCATAAACTCCACAGTAAAAAAAGTTTTGAGCATCACTCCAGAATGCTTGAAGAGATAATAGGCACAGATTAATAATAATCAATGGATACTAAGGAGGTAAGCTATTACAGGTGCTGGTCATATAATTAGAATATCTTCAAAAAGTTGATGTATTTCAATAATTCCATTCAAGAAGTGAAACTTGTATAATGTATACATTCATTCCACTCAGACTGATATATTTCAAGTGTTTATTGCTTTTAATTTTCATGATTATAACTGACAACTAATGAAAAACCCAAATTCAGAATCCCAGAAAATTAGAATATTACTTAAGGCCAATACAAAGAAAGGATTTTTAGAAATCTTGGCCAACTGAAAAGTATGAACATGAAGTATGAGCATGTCCAGCACTCGATACTTAGTTGGGGCTCCTTTTGCCTGAATTACTGCAGCAATGCGGCATAGCATGGAGTCGATCAGTCTGTGGCACTACTCAGGTGTTATGAGAGCGCAGGTTGCTTTTGAAGATATTCTAATTATAGAACCAGCACCTCTACAGTAGGTGGCCAACCAAAACGTCTATTACTGCCGCGTGTACCGCCACACATAAATATCCATCATATTTTGTTCATCTCAGACAATTAATTTCTAAGGTTAAATTTAAACACATCTGATAATTGGAACTTTAGTTCTCATTTTCATATCATACAAATGCCACTTGGAAGGCCAGCTAAAATTGTTTCTCTGGGTAGTTTGAATTGTGATGTTCTGTCATGACCTTCTCCTAAACTCTGAGTCAGCTGAAATGTTCTCTAGACAGCCATTTATAAATATAGAGTTTATCTCACATGGTATATCTGACGCAGTTCTGTGCTCTTTGTCAAACTGTGCTATATTTTACTTCATAGCTGAATTGTATGGTTTGCACTTTTTAATTTAGACGGCATCTATTTTAAGGATATAACTGACTATGATGCTGCATTTGCAAGTAATTCTAGACTGCAATAGAGCCATTGCATAATAATGTAAATTTGGATAAAATGTTGGAATTAACTGGGGCATTGAATTTGAAAAAAAAAAAAAAGAAAAAGTTCTCCCACTTAAAAAGATGAGAGAGGCCTGTAATTTTCATCATAGGTATACCTCAACTATGAGAGACAAAATG
>JAUMHR010000060.1:142497-155955 GCA_032361145.1 Enteromius fasciolatus | reverse complement strand
CTCGGGCCGTAGTGCAGAACCGACGCCCTCTGCAAGAGGAGTAGGCACCGTTGAGATGACCGACAACCCTCCTAGCTACGGCCCTTCGTCCCACTGATCATCACTCAGCCCCTTTCGCTGGGTGACGGCATGCACGCCCTCTGTGGGCAAAACAGGGATCACGGAAAGGACAGACAGCACACCTAGTCGCGGCTCTGAACTCAGCTGAACCTCACTCAGCCCCTCTCGCTGAGTGATGGCCACAGTGTCCTTCCAGTGATCTGTCAAACACTCGCGATTAATTTCACTGCTATCAGGCTAACGTTAGCATTTTCCAAGATCTCCTATACACAATTAGTGTATGTAAATATAAAATTATAACTTTACTTTCCTAAAATAAATAAATAAATATTTTTTATTTACCGTATAAATTACGTTGGGGTCTTGTCTGATTGGGCAAGCAAACTGAATCATTATTGCTGAGCCCTGTGTAGTTGTGTGCAGAAGTTTTGCTACTTACCTTCTTCTATGGAAATTACTCTTCATCCTCGCTCTGTTGTTGCTGCATATACCTTACTACTTTTCTCGCAGAAGCTCAAGAATATTGAGTTCCTTTCTTCCCAGATGACATGCCAGTCCTCAAATGAATCCCTTGAAATCTCTGAGTTTGCCCATTCATGCTCCAGAGCCCAGCTTAGTGTTAGCAGCAAAGTTGGATCCAGTGACTAACTGAACCAGAATTAACATTTGCTCTGTCCCTAATGGCTCTAGCATTTATGTGTGTTTGGGTAGCTCACGTGCCTGTATTCTTCTCCAAGAACATTTGCACCATTAATTGGAGGTCTATACCCGGACAGCTGAGGTGGCCATTTAAATGCTAGTTGCCATGTAGTTGCAAAGTTACTTACTGTTAGTAGATTGTCTAAAAAAGACCATCAAAATAAAGTGTTACCCATTTCTGCACCACACACTCAATTATTGTCTCTTCTGTGACTAGGATTACTCCTGTCACTCCCGTTATCTTTGTCGCTTGCATACTCACCTTGAGGATTCTTGCTTGGCATGGTCCTTTATGGACTTCTGTCTTGTCTGTACCTCCCAGTTGTCATGGTTCCAACCAGTCACCTGGATTCTGTTAGGTGTGAGGTCTGCACTACACACTCAATGATTGTCTGGTCTGTGACAACACTGGACATAAGCAGTCGAAATAAAGTGTTACCTAAAGCACATCTGCATTCTCCTGAGCTGTTGGTCTGTGTCTGTGCTGCAGGTCTGTCTATAGACCACGACACCGAGCACCTGTACTGGATCAGCTCAGGAAACAGCACCATTAACCGCTGTAAGCTGGACGGATCAGGACTGGAGGTGTTGGAAGCGGTCAAAGGCAAACTGAACAAAGCCTCTGCGCTGGCTATCATGGGTAAATACAACACTGATCATTTTGTTTGATCGTTTCTAATCTTTTTTTTTTTTAAATACTAATGTTTTGGCTAATGTTTTGTAGGTGATAAGCTGTGGTGGGCAGATCAGGGCACAGATGAGATTGGTACCTGTGATAAGAGTGATGGAGGAGACTGGAAGGTCTTGAGAAACAGCACTTCTCCCATGATGCACATGAAGATCTACAACGAGACTGTGCAGACAGGTTCAAGAATCAACTTGAATGCAGTGTCCAAGGAATTAATCTGTTGACAGCCCAAAAAATAATCTGTGCAGAATGCAATTTGCATTTTTATATCAAACCTCATTAGCATTGGAAAAAAATTATCACAATAATGACCTTGGCTTAATTTAAAGTGATAGGTTACCCCAAAATTAAATTACTGAATATGTACACACTTTCAAACCATCTAAGATGTAGATGAGATTTCTCATTATCTAAACAATTTCAAGAAATGTATCATTACATCACGTACTCACCAATGGATGCTCTGCAGTGAATGGGTGCCAGCAGAATGATAAGCCATGCAGCTGATAAAAACCTAGAGATAATCAACAAGTAATCCACACCACTCCAGCACATTAGTGAACATCTTGAGGAGCAAAAAGCTCTGTGTCTTTATGAAACAAATTCATAATTAAAGTGTTTAACTTTGGCTAAGATTTTATTTCATTATAATAATGCTTCCTCCAGTGAAAAACCTCATCCCTTTTTGTCCTCTTACTTCAAAATCCACCCACATATTTGTTTAGATCTGTTTCAAACAGATTTGGGATGTAAACAGTGCTTGATCTCTGTTGATGTCTCTTCTGATTTAGACCAGATTATTTTTTTACTGGAGGAAGACACTCCAAAATTATGTCTTAAATATGTCATAATGATTGTTTTATTTCTTAAAAACACACAGCATTTTCTTTACCAGATGTTAATTGATAGACTCGAGTGGATTATTGTGATTTAATCAGCTGTTTGGTCTTTCATTCTGACGGCACCTATTCATTTCAGAACATCCATTGTTGAGCAAGTGATGCATAAATATATTGCTCACTTCATCTTGGAAGGCCTGAGTGTTAGTACATTTCCAGCCTGTTTTCATAACTATTACTTGAATTGAAATTGAAATGCTTATTTTCACATTACTTCACAGAGTTAGTGCAGATGATATCTGGTTTAACTGAATTGTGGGTGGTTTGTTAGATGCAGCGCTGTACTGAAATTTGTCCCTTAGGAGTTTGCTAGCCTTGACTGTATATGTTGTATCATCAGGTTCGAACATGTGCACCAACAACAATGGTGACTGCTCTCAGCTGTGTCTGCCCACGTCTCCAACCACCCGCTCCTGCATGTGCACCGCAGGATACAGCTTGAGGAGCGGACAGCAGTCCTGTGAGGGTACGAACTGAACACACACACACCTGCATTCACACACACAATACACACCTCACATTCAGACTCTCAATTATGTGTGACTTCCGTTTGAAAAAAACTACATGGAGATACAATAGACCACGGTGTTTGCATTTCCTTCAGAGAACAGCTGGAAACCCCATAACTTACAGAGAAGCAGAAAACAGCGCAATTATATAACAAATCAACACTGTGGGGGCCTTGTTTTACAAGGTTCCTTTTCAGGAACTCGAACTGCGTCCAAAAACGCTTTGGGAACGCCTCCAGCGTGACCACGCTCTGAAACTGCTATGCAAATGGTCCAAGGAAGTGTTGAGTGTCACCGACCAGGAAGTATAAGAGTACGTGAGAATCAGTGCACGCCAGCCTCATTCATTCAGCAAGCACTCTCTATGCGACTGTCGTTTTCCTCTGCAGACTTTTCTAGTTTAACAATTAACTCAAACTATGTCTGGCAAGAGTTTTCAAAAGTGTGTTCCACCCTGTGGTCGCTATCCCAAGGACACGCATCAGCTTTGTGTTGTGTGATTGGGTGCTCGAGGGAGGCGACTGTCCGCATTGTATGCAGCTCTCGCTGGCCACACTTCGCTCTCGGAGGTTGCTCTTTGAGGAGGGCATCTTCGTAAGCATCTGAGATTGATCTACTTGAGGGAATAGAGAAGGGCGAACCCTTTTCTCCTTCCCGGCCAGGCAGATCTGTAGACCGCTCTCCAGGGCTAGGAGCGCCGCTGATACCGGCTACTTTCCAGAGAGATCGTCTCGCTTGCTCTTCTTCCTCAGAGGAGGTGAATGTAGTGAGCGTTGAGAGCCATTAAGTACCGCAGTCTCCAAGATTGAGGAGCTGCTAGAATTTAGACTGGCCAGAGGCACCGCCATCAGTCCGTACAACTAGTAGACTAGATGAGCGGTTTTTCAAGCCCTGCCCGCCTGTCTCTCGCTGAGCTCTCCCGTTCTCCCCGGACCTGCACACTGAGGTGTCTAGGTCTTGGGGTAAGACCTACTCAGTATGGGAATATTGCGGGGGGTTATAAGAAGATGCCGGCAACCGAACAGACACTTGCAAGCCATATGTCGGCGTCGGCGCCTTCCACTCTTAAAACTCCCTGTCTCCCCACTATGTCGCTCCAGATTACGTCAGCGTTAGTGGGGAAGGGTTACACATCAGCGGGACAGGCTGGCGCTTGCCTGCACACTGCAGCGGTGCTACAGGGATATCAAGCCGATCTGCTCAGAGAGCTCAGAGAGCTCAGTGAGCGCGAGCAGGTAGACCCAAAGGATATCATTGAACTGGGTAGAACAGCCAATTTGGCGCTTAGGTCTACCAAAGAAGCAGCTCCAGCAATCGGCCGGTTTATGGGGGCTATGATTGTGGCAGAAAGACATTTGTGGTTGTCGTTATCTGGCGTAAAAGCACAAGAAAAGGTTGTTCTTTTGGATGCTCCTGTGTCAGCTTCGGGGTTGTTTGGCGATGTGGTAAACACTGTAGTTGAACAGCACCAAGAAGCACGGAAACACACTGCGGCTTTAAGGAGTGTGCTCCCTTGACGCACTTTCTCTCACAGGGCAGCCTGTGAGCAAGGGGCCGTCATGTGATAGTTCAGTCCGACAACATGGCAGCGGTGGCTTATATCAATCACCAAGGAGGTCTGCGTTCCCATTCCCATCAGGAGAGACATTCTGTCTCAAGTGGGGGGGTCGGTATTTCACCCTTGCCCGGTGACGCTGAAGCTATGGGTGTGGCCTCTGAGGGGGCACACCTCATAGCTACTGGTTTGTCAACCGAGGTTGTTCAGACTGTTCTGCAATCCAGAACTCCTTCCACAAGGAAATTATATGCACTAAAGTGGAGAATCTTCACTTCATGGTCTAATAGTTAGACAGTTAACTGTCCAATTAGCGCAGTTCTGGAGTTGCTGCAGACTAGACTATCCACAGGATTAGCTCACTCCACACTTAAGGTGTATGTGGCAGCAATTTCGGCTTTCCACTCCCTTAGTGATGGTCGTTCAGTGGGCAGAGGTCCGCTAGTAGTGCGCTTTCTTCGTGGAGTGTTGAGGCTGAGGCCTCCGGTACGCACCCGAGTTCTGACTTGGGACCTGGCTTTGGTACTCAGGGCCCTCTCTCAAGCCCCTTTTGAACCGTTAGAGCAAGTCTCTGACCGTCTCCTGACCTTTAAGACTGCGTTCTTGTTGGCACTGGCTTCGTTAAAGAGAGTAGGGGACCTTCAGGCCCTGTCTGTGGCCTCCTCATGTGTGGACTTTGCGCCCGGTTTGGTTAAAGTTTTAAAAGGGGCTTTTGTCCCTAAAGCCCCTTCAGTACCACCACAGCCAGTAGTACTTCAGGCATTTTGCCCACCTCCCTGCAGGGAGGTAGACCAGGAAGAGCTATGTAATTTGTGTCCAGTGTGAGCACTGGACATCTACATTCGTAGATCTGCTCTTTGGAGGAAGTCGGACCAGTTGCTGGTGTGCTTTGGTCCTCCTCATAGGGGTTTTCCGGCCTCAAAGCAGACCCTGAGCAGATGGATAGTGGAAACTATCTCCATGTCGTACGAGTCTTCTGGTCTCCCCTCGCTGATGGGAGTCAGAGCTCACTCAACTAGAGGTGTGGTGGCCTCAAAGGCCTTTTTGGCAGGTGTCTTGGTCACGCTGGAGGCGTTTTTGGACGCAGTGTCTCGTTCCTTCAAGGAACAGGGATTATATTCATAACCCTGAGACGTTTTCTGCAACTGCCAATTATTTATTAGTTAAATATTCTGCAAAATGGGGGTGGGGGGGACACATTAAATTGATCAGAAGTGATGATGAACGCATATGTTATAAAATATTTCCATTTCCAAATAACAACTTTCTATTTATCAAACAATCTTAAAAAAAAATAAAAGCATCATGGTTAACATAATATATGCAGCAACTGTTTCCAGTATTGATAAATTAATATATTAGAACAATTTCTGAATGATCATGTGAAACTGAAGACTGGAGTAATTATGGCAAAAATGTAGCTTAAATTACATTTATTTTTATAAATACATTACAAAAGATATTACTGTATTTACATTTTTACTGTTTTTACTGCAACATTGGTGAGCAGACCTTCAAAAAAGTTTAATGGAAGTGTATATTAAGATTTTTTTGGGAGGGAAATTATTTGATAATTTGAAGGAAAAGCCTGAAGTGTGGTGATTGTTGTGTTGATTTTAGGTGTGGGCTCTTTCCTGCTGTACTCTGTTCATGAGGGCATCAGAGGAATCCCACTGGACCCTGCTGACAAATCCGATGCCCTTGTACCGGTTTCAGGAACATCATTAGCCGTTGGGATTGATTTTCATGCCAGTGAGTCTTAGCACTAATGATTCATAATTTCCATTTTTTTAAATGTACAATAGTGGTATGATCATGAAAAGTCTACAATGCATTGCAAATAAGTAAAAAAATTGTCTGTCAGTAAATTATATGAATCTGTTTCAGTAGTTTTTTTGCTGTTGTAGTATGTATGTTTTTGTTTCAAAAAGCACTTCATGTCTTATATCACTGTGATGTCTAAACAAAAAATTTGAATGTCGTTAAACAACATTTATAACTTTTTTTCTAACTATATACTATTCATTACATGTACAGTAAAACATTTTAAAAGTTTTTTTTATTTTATTTTAATGATTAGAGCTTACAGCTCATAGACGCTAAGCTCCAGTATCTCAAAATATTAGGATATTTAAATTTGAGTTGAATTAAATGACCATCTCTACAATAGAAATTCACGAGTTCAAACTTGATAATAATAATAAGCAAAGTGAGTCTGCTGTGCTGTCCGTGGAGAAGACTCAGCGTTAACAACCCTAGCGGGCTTGGGGAGGAGAGAGGCTGACGACCCAGTCCGAACCCTGCATGCTCCACACAGAGAAGGAGCAAGAGAAAGGAGAAGCGGGGGTGGAGGAGGGATACTTAGATTGAAATACTGGGAGAAGGGGCTTTAGCTATTTATAGGAAGTGACGTGCAATCTGATAGGGTGATAGGATGATTAGCAATGAGCGGGCTAATGATTACCTGCGCATGCTCCTCTTGAAATTTGTTTATCTCTCGTTCTTTGATGCCACAATAATGGGGAAGACTGCTGACTTGACAATGATCAAGAAGATGATTATTGACACTCTCCATGAAGAGGTTAAGTCACAGAAGATCATTACTGAAAGGAGTGGCGGTTCACAACGTGCTGTGTCAAATCATATTAAATGGAAAGTTTACTGGAAGGAAGAAATTGGGTAGAAAAAGGTGTTCAAGCAAAAGGAATGACCGCAAGCCTGAGAATACTGCCAAGAAAAGCTAATTTAAACGCTTGAGAGAGCTTCACAAGGAGTGGAATGAAGCTGGAGTCAGTGCATCAAGAGTCACTTGCTCAGAGGTCTTCAGGAAAAGGGCTACCAAGACACTTCTGAAACGGAAACAACACCAGAAGCATGGGCTAAAGAGAAAAATAAATGGACTGTTACGCAGTGGTCCAAGGTCCTCTTTTCAGATCAAAGTAAATTTGGTCTTGAGTCTCAAGAAAGACGAGAGAAGCGCAGAATACAAGCTGCTTGAAGTCCAGTGTGATGTTTCTGAAGTCGATGATGGTTTTGGGTGCTGTGACATCTGCTGATGTTTGTCCATTGTGTTTCATCAAGTCAAAAATCAATGCAGCCTTATGAAGCAAACTTTATGAAGATGCTGATTTCCTTTTCCAGCAGTACCTTAGCACCTGCCCACAGTGACAAAACCACTTCTAAGTTCTTTGCTGACTGTGATGTTACTGTGCTTAATTGGTCAGCCAGCATGCCTGACCTGAACCCCATGTAGGATCCTACAACACAGACGAGCTGAAGCACAAAAATGCCTCAGCAGAGCCACAGGCTGATCACTTCCATGCCAGTTCTCACTGATGCTGCAGTATTGAGTGCAGAATTTAACATACTTTGAAGAACTTGAACTTTTTCACGATATTCTAATTTTGGAAAAAAAAAATATATTTTTTAAAGTTTTCATCCAGGATATCCCTGTGCTTGGTTGCGTTCATCTTTCTCTCGATTGCAACCTGCAGCTGAAAAACACCCCCACAGCATGATGCTGCTACCACCATGCTTCACTTTTCTCCACACATACCGCTTAGAATTAAGGCTAAAAAAAGTTCTATCTTGGTCTCATCAGACCAGAGAATCTTATTTATCACCATCTTAAAGTCATGGAGCAAACTCCATGCAGGCTTTCACTTGTCTTGCACTGAGGAGAGGCTTCTGTTGGGCCACTCTACCATAAAGCCCAGACTGGTGGAGGACTGTAGTGATGGTTGTTTTTCTACAACTTTCTCCCATCTCCCAACTGCATCTCTTTACTTCTCTCACCAAGGCTCTTCTCCCCCTAAAGCTTAGTTTGGCAGAAGGCCAGCTCTAGGAAGGGTTCTTGTCGTCCCAAACATCTTTATTTAAGGATTATGGAGGCCACTGTGGTCTTAGGAACCTTAAGAATTCTTTTGGTAACCATGGTCAGATCTGTGCCTGACGCAATTCTGTCTCTGAGCTCTTCAGGCAGTTATTTTGACCTCATGAGTCCATTTGCTCTAACATGCATTGTGAGCTGTAAGGTCATATATAGACAGGTGTGTGGCTTTCCTAATCAAGTCCAATCAGTATAATCAAACACAGCTGGACTCAAATGAAGGTGTAGAATCATCTCAAGGAGGATCAGAAGAAATGGACAGCACCTAAGTTAAATATATGAGTGTCACAGTAAAGGGTCTGAATGCTTAGGACCATGTGATATTTCAGTTTTTCTTTTTTAATAATTCTGCAAAATTGTCAACAATTCTGTTTTTCTGTCAATATGGGGTGCTGTGTGTACATTCATGAGGAAAAAATTAACTTTTAGAAAATGGCTGCACTATAACAAAGAGTGAAAAATTTAAGGGGGTCTGAATACTTTCCGTACCCACTGTATCATAGACATTAAAAAAAATCCAGATAAATCCAAAACTGTAAAATCCATATTTTTCCCCAGTAACTGTATTTAATCTTTTTAATATTTAATATGTGTTCTTTCTGTAGATAATGACACCATCTATTGGGTCGACATGGGTTTGAGCACTATTAGCAGAGCTAAGAGAGATCAGACATGGAGGGAGGACATCATCACTAATGGCATTGGTCGTGTGGAGGGCATTGCTGTGGACTGGATCGCCGGTGAGTCTCAAGCACTTTCAGGTGCGTTTACAGCTTTATTACAATACTGATGAGCAAAATCTTGTTCCTCTGTGTGCTGCAGGAAACATTTACTGGACAGACCAGGGCTTTGATGTGATTGAGGTTGCCAGATTGAATGGCTCGTTTCGATATGTGGTCATCTCCCAAGGACTGGACAAACCTCGGGCCATTACTGTACATCCTGAGAAAGGGTAAGATCTGAGTAACTTCCTGTCTGTTATGCATTTCTATGGCATGAATGAAGCAGTGATTTGCTTATGGCTGGTTGTGTGTACAGGTATCTGTTTTGGACAGAGTGGGGACAGTATCCACGCATAGAAAGATCTCGTTTGGATGGATCTAACAGAGCCGTGCTGGTGAACGTCAGTATTAGCTGGCCCAACGGCATCTCCGTTGACTATCAGGTGTGTAGGACATATTTCTCAACCCTGTGTCAATCTAATACTTGTAACATGTTGCAATAAGGTGTCATTTGTTTTCATTTGTTAATGTATTAACTAACATGAACAAACAATGAGCAATGCATTTATTACACTATATATCGTTGTTAATGTTAGTTAAATACAGTTTTTAAATGTTTATTCATGTTAGTTTGCATTGATTATCTAATGTTAACAAATACAGCTTGTGATTTTGTTAATGCATTAGTACATGCTAGAATTAACATGAGCTAAGATTAATAAATGCTGTAGAATTATTATGTTAATTCTTGGTTTTCTATGTTTCTATTCATTCTATGTTTACTAATGTTGTTAACTAATGTTATCTAATCAACCTTATTGTAAAGTGTTACCTATAATACTTTAAGTAAGCATTAGGGGTGTAATAATTTACTCATTTATTGATGCATAGACAAATCCTGCACATCCATTCATCTTGAACCTTGAATTCTAAACCACGAATCACTTAATTTAGTCAATAATATATACGTTTAAAACATGAAAAACGGTTGTCAGTTTCTATAGGATAAATACATCAAGAGAAGAATTTCCATACATATAAACATATAAATGCAAATACAGAACTGAATAATTAATCAAAATCGAATTTAACTGATTGAAATAGTAAATTATGATTCATAAATCATAAATTGATTCACTGCATACACATAGTACATATTGCTAAAATTATTATGCAATACTTAATTAAGCATAAAAGTATAGTATAGTATAGTGAGCGCCATGAATAGTGATCTGACCAACTTTGGGGTTCCTAGAACCAACTCTATAGCGCCACCACTAGTCCAAAAATTCCACATTAAAATGCTAATAACTCCTGAACCCCTAATTCTAGAAAAGAAAACTTAGTACACATGATTCCTCTCATCACGCTGATCACATCCAATAGCTTACATTAAGACCACATTAAGCGGCCATATTGAAAAGTACAGTATTCAGTCTAATCGCTACTCCTCCTTCAAAACTGATACAATTCTTCTCAAACTTGACTCAGATAATCTGTGGACTGAGCTGAATAGATGTGACTAAACTGATTAGTTTATTAGTTTAAGTTATGATGTCACAAGGTTGACCCAAATTTGGTTCTGAGGCTATATCTCGGCCAAACTTTGATCAATCGAAATGAAACTTGGTATGCTTCATCAACACCATGCTCTGAGGGCCCATACCAAAGTTGGGAATAGCGCCACCTATGGGTCGTGAGATACCAAAAAAGCACTTTTTCGCTTATAACTTTTCGACCGTTAGTCAGAAAATCAATATTGGTATCTGTGGATTCCTTGGGTCATGCCGAACCTGAGGATATCAATTATGCCAGGATCGACTGAACCACATGTCCGCCATTTTGAAATTTAACATAAATTGCAATATCATTTAAACCATTTGACAAATCTGCACAAAAATCACTAGGCATCATCGACTCGATGTCCTGGAGGTACATCGGAAGTTTGAAGACAGTGCCACCTACTGCAAAAACTCTTATAACTTCTGAAAACATAGTCCAAATTTTCTTGTTTTTATATTATTGGATTCCCTGGGTTATGCGATTCTGATGAGGTCTCATTTGTCATTTTCCATGAATGTGCCTGTCGGCCATATTGAAGTGAATAATAAACAGAGTTTTTGCTACTCTTCCTACAATTCTTTTTCAATTTTGTCCTGGCGTCGCACATGTCCAGATGAGAGTTAATGCTGAAGCTGCATCTTTTCTAAATGCTGTACTTTTCAAAGTAATTGAAATAAATAATATTAAATTAATTAAATTAATGAAAACGAAATTTGAAAACTCTATTGAAATAAAAGCAATTAAAAAAAAAAGCAAAATTATAATAACCTTGGTCTGAAAGCTGCCTTTTCACTTCAGTGTTCAAAAATGACAGTGACAGCTAAGGGGTTAAAAGTTTCTAAATAAAATCCAACCTTGACATAAGCCAAAGTGGCCACAAAGGCTTGGCCCCGCAATTGCTGCTAGCAGCTATATTTGTATTTATGTTCGTATTAAATTATTATTTGTTTGTTCATTTACTTATTCATTTATTTGTAATGTTTTTTTCACTTTTGTCCACATTTTCCATTCACCACTGTGGTAAATACAAATCAGTTAAATGTAATCAGTTATCAGTTATCATGTAAAACTTGTTAAAGAGATAGTAAAATTTGACCATGCAAACTCTGATGTTGGCTTAAAAAAAGCTTATTTAGAAAGTTTTTAGTTTTGATGTAGTTTTAAAAGCTTGAAATATAAAGGTTTTAAGACCACATCAGACAGACAGACAGACAGACATCATGAATGAACACAATGCTAACTCATTTTAACATGTTTCTAGCATGATTTAGCACATTATCTAACACATTCTTTCAGAAACATGTTTCTACTGCTTACTAGAATTTGGAGAAGAAGCTGACCAGAAATTAGCATATTAAATAAAGATATGTACTAGAAACCTCAAGCAAATTTCTCTTATTAACCTGACGACTCAATATAAATGCATACTAAACACAAAAACAAAGAATAAATTTGTGGTCATTGTCTGTGTGTCCTAAAGGAGGGTTTGCTGTACTGGTGTGATGCGCGCACGGATAAGATTGAGCGTATTAACCTGGAGACGGGTGAGAACAGAGATGTGGTGCTTTCCAGCAACAACATGGACATGTTCTCCGTATCTGTGTTTGAGAGCTACATATACTGGAGCGACCGGTCAGTGCAAGCATGTACATGTGAAACCATTCATTCATCCACTAACATGATCTTTAATCTACAGGATTGTTTAATACAACATTATTTTATTTGCTATCCCTATTAAAAGATCCTTTAAATTTTGTTCAACCAGATGATGTTGCTAAAAGTATTACATACAACTATGCATATGTAAATTGGACATCACAATTAGTATTTTATTTATTATTTGTTTATCAAAAAAAAAGAAATAAAAACATGTTATTTCTTTAGAACTCATGCGAATGGTTCAATAAAGCGCGGCAGTAAAGATAATGCAACTGATTCAGTAAGCCTGAGGACAGGCATCGGCGTCCAACTCAAAGACATTAAGGTCTTTAACAGAGCACGACAACAAGGTGAGTGTTAAATGACTTTCTTCTGTAAGAATATGCTTTAAAACAACCTCTAATACAACATAAATTATCCAGAGAAATGTTTATCTTTACCATTTTTTTTAAGGCAATCATTTTTCATTTTGTTTAACTTGACATGCTAAAATAACTAATGAAAAATAACTAAATAAATACTTATGCAACCCAAATTCCAGAAATGCTGGGACATTTTTTTAAATTTGAATAAATTGAAAACTAAAAGACTTTGAAATCAAATTAGCCAATATTTTATTCATGTTAGAACATAACAAATGTTTAAACAAATAAATTTTACCCTTTATTTCACAAAATGAACTTATTTCAAATTTGATACCTGCTACAGGTCTAAAAACGTTGACACTGGGGACAATAAAGGGCTGAAAAAGTAAAAAGATTCAGCTAGGAGAATATCTAGCAACTAATTAAGTTAATTTACATTAAGTCTGTAACATGATTAGCTATAAAAGGGATGTTTTATTCTATTCATAGGACTAGTTTTCTAAACTACGTTTGAGTTTTGATTCTTATAACCTGACGTTTGTTGGATGCCCTTGGTCTACGTCCCTCAGATGACACCGCATCACTTATCAGCATTATTCTTTTCATTAGCCAAGTTTCCATCCAGTTTTTACGCTGTTTTGTTATCGACAAAGAGAATTTGCAGGAAAATACATAAAAAATATGTGCGAAAAATATGTGCGAAATTTGTGGTCTCCAGCCTGTTTTCATCCAACAAGTTTAAGTTTCCATGTTTTTGCACTTTGTTAGGCCATTTATTTAGATACTCCAGCATCAAGCCATTCATAAGCTGGTGCAGTTGTTGTTGTTTTCCTGATCAAATGTTATTAGA
>JAUMHR010000060.1:34768-48543 GCA_032361145.1 Enteromius fasciolatus | reverse complement strand
CTTGCCTGCTCCTTCTTGTTTTTTGGAATTCTGGTTGAACCTGCTCTTTTAATAAAAGAAGTCTAAACCGCATTTGGTTCCGAACGTTTCTGCCTCGAATCATGACAATAATGGTCCAAATGAAGTATATATGATAATTAGTACTTAATTTAAATTAAATAATCTTTATAATAAAAATTATAATAGATCATTTAAAATCATTGTAATCTAAGTCCACTTAAAAACGAAGAAACATGTAAAATTGCGACTGTAAACTTGTCATTCTGAAAATTAGAAAAGACTTTCTATTAAATATTGTACAGATTTACTTTTTATACTTTTTACAGATTTCTATTTACTTTTTGTGTTTATTTCTAGCAACAGGAACAGGACCCTACCAACCTGTACATCTCTAACCTGCCAGTGTCCATGGACGAGCAGGAGCTGGAGGCCATGCTCAAATCCTTCGGCCAGGTGATTTCCACACGGATCTTACGGGACGCCAACGGAACCAGCAGAGGCGTAGGGTTTGCAAGGTACTTTATTAATCTCTCAAGCTATATAGTGTATAAAACGTGGAGAAATTGAATGATGTTGGAATGATGAAATAAAATTACTTTTGATTTGGTTCCATCTCTACATTTCCTTGTATAAAATTGCAACTTTCCCCACTTTTTAAATTCTTTATTAATGTCTTTGTATAACAGGATGGAATCCACAGAGAAATGTGAAGCCATCATTCAGCATTTTAATGGAAAATATATCAAAACCCCACCTGGAGTGCCAGGTAGATGATATGTAATGTAGTTAATTATTGATTATAGAACAGTAACATTTTTGACCCTGGAGCACAAAACCAGTCGTAAGCATCACAGGTGTATTTGTAGCAATAGACAAAAATACATTGTATTGGTCAAAATTATAGATTTTTCTTTTATGTCTAACATCATTAGGATATTAAATGAAGACCACGTTCCATGAAGATACTTTGTAAATTTCCTACCGTAAATATATCAAAATCTAAATTTTAATTGGCAAAATGCATTGCTAAAGACTTCATTTGGACAATTTTTGAAGGTGATTTTCTAAATATTCAGATTCCAGATTTTGTAATAGTTGTATCCTAACGAACCATACATCAGTGGAAACTTTTAGATGATACATAAATCTCAGTTTAGAAAATTTTACCCTTTTGACTGGTTTTGTTATCTAGGATCACATATATTTATTTTTTGAAAATAACCTTTTGCTTCTTTGTGCTTCACCTGTAGTACCTACAGATCCGCTGTTATGTAAGTTTGCTGATGGAGGACAAAAGAAGCGACAGAACCAGGCAAAATACCTACAGAACGGTCGACCCTGGCCTAGAGATGGTGAAACGGTATGAGAGCTCTCTTTGTGTACTTACAAAGACATTGCACTTTTTATAAAACATTTGTCATTTTCCTTTCCACGTTCAGGGTGGAATGACGTTCACTTACGACACAGCAGCCTTGCAGAACGGGTGAGAGCAGAGAAACATTCTCACACTCACACAGTGCCTGGTTTAAAATGCTTTAGTGCAGTGTTTATATTCTTGCTTGTGTCATCATTAACCTCCTTGGTTACCATGCATCAACAAGCACATTTCAGTTTCCGTTTACCATATTTGATGTTTTATTTATATATGCATAGATCAGTGTTTGTATGTGATTTAAAAGCCTAATTTAAATCTGTTCATCATATAAAACTATTCTTAGAGGACGTAGATTAAACCTCTGGATTCATATAGATTACTTTCAAGATTTCTTAATGAATGGTGAATAGATGATGACAGATTTGTTTTTATTTATTTAATTTTGATTATTATTTTTTATTATTTATTTGTTATTTTTTAAAGAGCTATGTAAACTATGCCTTTAAGACTTAAATTACGCAAACATGGGTTCTTCAAAATATCTGAACATGACCATTTAATGTCACAAAATTTGCTTATTATTTTCAGGTTTTATTCTCCTCCGTACAGCATTGCTCCAAACCGAATGATCGCTCAGACCTCTCTGTCTCCATACATGCCCTCACAAGTACCATCCTACCAGGTGAGCATCATCGAGATAATCATATAAATTTTATGCATGTCATAATTGTATGTTCTGTATACACACATTGATTCATCCAATATTGTTGCGCAACGTATTCACGCAATATTATTGCTAAAATTTCTTTCAAACAAATAGTCAAATAGCTTCCAGTCATGTGACTGGAGCAGAAACATCAGTGTAGCTGCAGCACAGGCCTGTCAGTTTTACAAGTGCTTCATGCCACTAATTCTTCGATCATCTCTAAAAAGAAAAAAAATGCAAACAAACTGCAAGCTGTGGACACTTTCACTTTCATTTTCAGCATCTGCCACATTATATCAAATGTGTACTAAGACACTGTTTTTGCATTCATATTATACCCATTTCTGTGTTTTATTAGGAGACTTTAGGTCAGTCCAGAGTACTTTTCTTTTTTGTTTTGCGATAGTGAGCTCAAGCGGAGTGTGTGCCAAAGCCGACAGCAGTCGGATGGAAACAAAGACTGACTCACAGCATGTGTTCAGTGAGAATATCAGACCGCAGTGACTCAGCTGAGCTCAGCTTGTGGGAACTCTGACACCTTATTGAGTGCTGATGGATGAACAGGCGAAAGCAAATAATGTACACTGAGATCCTGTAGGTCTGGCTCGTGTGCTCCGAATGCACTAAGCGGCCCATTAGAGCTGGATTACTGAGTAATGACGCTACGACTCAGTCTGCTAGCGCCTAGCATTTGAGACAAAGGGTTTACACACTTTATTATATAAAAAAAAAACATTTTTTTGTGCTTTTCAACATACGACAACTTGTAAATTACTTGTAAATTAATTAACTAAACATAATAATCACTTATTAATCATTTGTGAATGTTTTGTAGATGAACATTTCATCATTAATTAATCACTTATAAATGACTTATAATGGAACGTTATTCTAAAGTGTTACCAGAAATGATTCTAATATTCCAATTTGCTAGGAAAGAAACATTTATGTTGTCTCTTTCTTTTTCAGAATTGTTTTAATCAATAGAAAATTCAAGTGATCAATTTATTGGAAATAGAAATCTTTTAAAACATTTAAAATATTTTACTGTACAGTTTTATGCATCCTTGATTTAAGAAAAATAATAAAAGTATTCTTTCCAAATACATATCTTAACGACCTCAAATTTGAGTTTGGACTTTTATGCCAAAAAGAGATTTTTGGCATAAAAGAAAAGATGCATACAATGTATTTTTGACTATTGCTACAAATATACCCATTCTACTTATGACTGCTTTTGTTCTCCAGGCTCACATATTTTTATGTCACATATTTCAGTCACGTCACCATCTGGTTTCAGATGAGCAGCATTTGGACCCAGACACACGTTGGGATAGCTAGTTACAAATGGCTGCTATAGTGCATTCATAATTCAGCTGCAATATTTTGCTAGTGTCTGTGCTGTGATTTTTGGATTCAGAGAAACTAGTAATGGGATGAAATAAATATTTTAAGACGAAACCAAAAGTTTAAGGTAAATGTAATGCAATTTGACATTACACAAGATATTTGACATTCTCTGTGGATGAAGCACTGACTGAGATACTACAAGTTGATTTAAGTATTCTTATAAAAGTTTAATTAAAAATTATGAATTAATTTTGATAAATCATCCAGCAATAACCTTTAATTTTTAAATAGACATTCAAAAACCGCCACTGGTGAAATATTGAATGATTTTTTTTGACCGTCCCAAATGATTTCCAGTAGATTCTTATGCAGTGTTTCTGTTTCTATCTGTCTCAGGTGCACAGCCCGTCCTGGATGCATCATCAGTCGTACCTCATGCAGCCCACCGTGAGTGCTGCTCACATAGAAGTGGAACATATAATGTTTTCATGCAGCTGGTGTCTTTTAGTCTTCCCTAGAAGCACTAATGAGGCTTGGATATCTATAAATCGCCATTGGTTTCCTGAGCATCTCTCTCTCCACAGGGGGCCGTTCTGACTCCAGCTATGGATCACTCAATGTCCATTCAGCCCACGTCTATGATCGGACCCCTGACCCAGCAGCTCAGTCACCTGTCTCTCGGCAGTGCTGGCACGGTTGGTGGCCGATTACCCTCTTCTCAGTGGAACCTAATTACCAACGAAATGTGACAGAAAGCATTATATGTATGACCAGTTGCTTTATTCATTTTGCTTCACAGTATATTCCCAACGCAGCTATGCAAGGAACGTATATCCCTCAATACACCCCAGTGCCTCCCTCTAGTGTCACGTTAGAGGTATGACGAGCCTTGCTTTAAATGCTGAGCAGGGTCGTTGTCAATATTTAACTCATCCTCATTCTTTGTCACATAGGAAAACAGTGGACAGCAGCAGCAGCAGGTTTCCATGGAGACGCCTTCAGAACACACTAATTATTCCTATCAACACAGCAAATGAAGCTACGGTAAGATGAGAAATGAAAGACGCTGTCTGTGAGATGACCGGTTTGACAAGTGTGCATTCATTTTCATGTCGTTCCTAACCCATAAGACCTTCGTTCATCTGCTGAACACAAATGAAGATGTTTTTGATGAAATCAGAAAGACTTCTTTTCTGGATCTGGGATCATTTCAGTTGTGTTGCTGTCTGTGGAGGGTCTGATGACTCTCTGATATCATCAAAAATATCTTAATTTACGAAGGTCTTATGGGTTTGGAACGAGATGAGGGTGAGTATTTTCATTTTGGGGTGAACTAACCCTTTACCAGAAAATACTTCCCTTGACTTTGCTAAATGCTAGAAAAGTAGCAATGATGTACTGCATTAAATTAGAACAGTTTTAACCCTTTTTCATGTTTGCATATGTTAGGTCATTTTCATCAATGAACATGAGCTACATTTTCTTTCTTTAGGTCCCTCGCTCCTCCGCAGGTCTTCTGGAGGCGCTGCGGCTCGCTCTGGACAGTGGGAATCTCTCTTAGAGATTTACGGATTACCACAGATAAAGAGAACCAGAGAGGATACAGATCACAAAAGGAGCGTGTATCTTTTGTAGGACAGAGACAAAAAGGACATCACTCATCTTTTGTTCAACTCCTCTCTCTTCAGGAGTCACTCAGCCAACGGTGGGAGACTGTGCAAAAGAGCACATCTTCAATCTTTCAATCTTTCATCTATTTTGATAACAAAACAGAAAAAAGGTGTAAAAAAACAATGTTGATTTAGAAAAGGGTAAGGAAAACACAATGTGTTCTTTTATGCACGTTATGGCAAATTCTTATTTTTAAGAACTAATTCTTTAATATGGGAGGATCAAAAAAGTAAAAGTTAAAAATGTGTCTTTTGTTTGAAAAATATGCAACTTTTTTTAAAGATGTGTTCTTTTTTTTTCTTCAGTTAGCAGCAGTAAGATATTTTTGTACAGATTAATATGCAAACAGTGCATTTTGTTTGTCCTGTTTTGAATTTGTTGTGTGATATTTAGGTGTTTAAAACCATTTAAAGCCACTTCTTCACGCTGCACCATTTTAAGAATCTTCCAAGAAATAGTGATAAAATCACTCTAATTCAATCTTCACTCTAAAAGCAAAAGACAATCATTAACTTATTATTTATTACAGCGTTTGGTGCATAACAAAGGCGATAATGCTTTGTTTTTCAAGTTCATATAAAATATTTGATGCAGAAATGGCGATTCTCCAGTTATGTGGTTTTCTTTTTAATTCGTAATGAAAATGAAGCAGAAGTTATTAAAAATGTATTTTATGAGGGGCATTTTAAATCTAATGACTACCTTTGAAACAGTTTGTGCCTAACATTACAGTGTTCAGGATCAATTCCATTTTATTTAGAATTTGAAAATGTAAAAAATATTTGAAAAAATTCTGTATCCTCTGGGAACTGTAGCTAAAATGAGAGATAGGACTGATGTTTTTTTTTTTTTTTTGATGTACAGTATATACAGTAATGGCACCAAATCTTTCAGGTTTCTGAAAGCTTTGTGTTTAAATATGCATGGTAATGTTCATAGTATTTCGTACATTTGGGCTCCATTGGCTTACAGTACAGTACAGGAGTCTCGAGGAAGTGACTTTAAGTGGTTATTAATATCAAAAATAATTCATAAAAGTGATAACACATGACTTGGTGACATTTCTCAATACCACACTGCTACAACTCAGAATGTTTTACTTCCTGCTGTAGTAAAGCAGATTTGTGACAGCAACATATGCAGCAGGAGCATATAATAATGAAAAGGGAAGAAAATCGAGGCTTTAGGGTTTTAATTTGGCCTACGTGTTATGCAGGGTTTTTGTAATATCAGATGTGTAGATTATGAACAAAAAAAATAACTTTTTTGTCTCAACTTTCTACAATGATGTTTATTTGTACTACCGTTTTGGCTACTCCTTTATTTGAAGTAGTTTCCCCTAAAACTAAAATTTGCTGAAAATGTACTTACCTCGGATCATCCAAGATGTAGATTTTGAGAAATGTTGCATTACATGCAGTGAATGGGTGCCGTCAGATTAAATTCAAATATAATAATTCACAAATAATTATTAACTAATAACTTACTTATTATAATTAATAATTCAAACAAATAATTCACAGGCAATCAATCAGTAAGCTTGTGAAGAGAAAAGCTACAAAAAAAGCAAACCTTTCAAGATGTGTTTAACTACAAACCATTGCTTTCGGCTGAAATATTAATCCATAATATTGCATTCTCCAGTTAAATAAGAACAGAAATCTGCACAGATCAAAAACCATTTACAAGCAGAAACCGTCCAAAAAGGTTCTAAGGTATGTGGCTGGATTTTAATGTAAAACAACGGGATGGACTTTTTTTTTCCTGTAGGAAGCTTTATTAAAAGTGATGGACTGGTATTTTGCTTGGAAGCATTGGTTTGTAAACATTTTAATGATGGATTAGTTTCTTACAAACACAGCTCTTGGCTTCTCTAGATGTTAGCCGATGGACTGGAATGGTGTGGATGATTGTGATGTTTTTATCAGCTGTTCGGACTCTCGACGGCACCTGTTCATTGCAAAGCATCCATTGCCGAGACACTGATGCAGAGATGCATTTCTCCAAATCTGTTCCCATGAAGAAAGAAACTTTTGTGCATCCGAGCAGGCCTGAGGCCTGTTTTATTTGTAGGATGTTTGGTCAAATAAGAGCTAAAAGACTGATGTTTGCAGTGTGTGACGGCGACGTGTCCTCATCAGGTTGTGTGGTTATTGTGGCTTTTCCAGATATTTGTAGAAATATCTTCCGGTGCTGGGGTTATACATGAGACATGAGTAGCAGGAAGAACTCTTCTATGGAACAGCTATAGGATCAAGAAGGATAGAAGCAGTTCTTCAGCGCATGTAGTCGCTTTCTTCCTTCATGCTGCTGTTTTTCTTTTTTGTTTTTTTTTTATGATTATGTTTTCAATGATGCATTTTGTTTTATCTTCAAAGTGAAATTAGCTGTAGTGTTTGGGCAAAGCTTTACTTTCTGAAAACTTTTAGATGATAAATTTGTTTGGTCGTGTGTATTGGTTGCTATTCCTTTTTGAATCCCAGTTTAATAGGATTTTTTTTATGTTTGTGTGCAAAGGAAAAACATTTTCTTCAGTTTCTTTTATGTTCTTTTCTGTGCTGTGCTGTTTGTTGTTTTACTTGAAATGTACTGACTCGGTCAATCATGCTGCACTTCTAAAAGCGTCTGAATATCCAAAATGAAACTTTGATATCATCGATGAATCAGTGTTCACTCTTGAGTTGTTTTTGTACACTTAAATATACCAATATATATGGCATAAATGTCTCGGTGCTCTTAAGAATAAAAGGTGCTTCACAATGCAATTATGATTTAATAAAGAACCTTTAACATCTGAAGAACCTTTTTGTTTCACCAAACAATGTTTGTGGTGAAAGAAGCTTCTTCAGACTATAAAGACATGTTTTTTTGACTGAGTGGTTCTTCGTGGAATCAAAAATTGTTATTCTACAGCATCGCTGCGAGGAGCCTTTTAAGCGCCTTTATTTTTAAGAGTGTAGAAAGAATCGTTCTTGTCTAGGATAGAAATGCAAGGGCTTATATTATAGAACACTAAAGACACAGTTGTTGCTTTCTTTCGTTTGAGTGCTTCCATTGGTGTGTTTTACATTTTATGAATGTAAAGACATGCCCTTGATCTGAAAACTATTAAATGGTTTTCATCAAGAGACTCTTCTCCATCCATAAAAATAGCTGCTAGCTCGATTACCTTCTAGGATAGTTTGACATTGCTTTCAAATATTTTATGTTATTAAAACTGATCAATACCTCTTTTAGTTTACCATCACTCAGGCTGAACTTCAGACCATTGGCAGTCATTGAAATCTTTGCGATACACTATAGTCTTCAGATTCCCAAAGAATGGATTCATTCCGGCTACCAAAGATAGCTATGCCACCAAGATACAACATGCCTTTATAGTATGAAAACAATCACAATGGTTCCCAATAAAAATGTACTATAATAAACCCATGCGAGTGATTAAGGGGCTGGTCAGTTTTTCCTTTCGTTTACTTTGACTTCTCAACCTTTGCCCACATTTTCAATGATTTTCAAATCTTCTGTACTAAAGTTATTTCTCAAGTTATACCATGCAGTTCAACCTCATGAAGGAAAATGGATTTATATTGGTTATCAAACTGATAAATCCTTCATCCATTATTAACACAAGACATTAAACATGTTTTGAAACTATGAAATGATGTGTTGGTTTTTATTCCGATTGATCACGTATATCTAAATGATCGATTATCAACATTTTCAACAGCATCGATCAGTTCCGATTTTCCAAGAAGAGCTGCTAATTGTTGGAGGAGCTCATTTCATAGTTTCAAAATGTATTGCTGCTAACATGGGGTGTTCCAGCTGTTCACCAGATAAAGCCATAAACCATTTTAAAGTTGTTGTAGCAAAGCTGTAATCCAAGTGCCTCAAGAAATGAGCTGTTTAGTTGTTTTGGTATCAAGATGTCTAGAGATGGGAAGCTGTACAGAAGTCAGTGATGTGTTTGAGATGCTGATGTTGTGATTATTGAACAAATGGTTTGTCTCTTGAACAGCTTTTTTTTAAAACATGCTTTATTTATGCAATAACACATTTTGTACAGGTAGCTGTAGTAACAGTTTGCATGTTAACCAGAGCTTCAAGCCGGATGTTTGTCTTCCTGTGCCACAGTTTCTGATTTTCTGTTACTTTTTTTTTTTTTTCTACAAAAACAACAAAAATGTTCTTCTGTTTTTGTTTGTGCCTTTTTTTTAACTGATCCCTTGAATTCCATTTTTAATAAAATCTTGTTTGTATTTTGTTGGTTTATTTACTTTATTATTTACGTTATTCACAGCATTTTCATCAATGGAAATTAAAACTTCTGCAGTTTTTATTATTGTTAGTATTATAAATTGTGAAGACTCTTATTTTCGTTCAACTTTATTATTTTGCATTTAGACTCAAGCCAGGCTTGTAATAAAAAGGTAATTTCTTTACCATAAAGCACACCCCTAGCTGTAAAAGCCTCCAACCCTCTCCTGTCTTTTCAGAAGTAATCATTTTAATAATGATTAGCTAAAGTTCCCTGCATTAAAGGAACTTTAGCTATATTTTAATACATTTCCTAAATGCACGTTTTTTTCTTGTATTCTATACATAAAAATCTTGTATTCAAGATTGACCGTGGAACTATTGTCATCAGTGGAGCTTTATAAACTGTTGACACTTTTGAGAAATGCAGCCCTGAGCTACTATTTTCAAAGGGATGATTTTTGTCACTATTGCGTTAAAATAATTTGAAATGGTTTTATTACTACTTGATGCCATGGGCTGAAATAAACAAAATACAATGCATGAATGTGCATAGTTCAGCATAGTTTATTTAATAGTTTCATTTATTTGTTTATTTATTTTGTAGAAGAGATATATAATTCCTCGGTGAAAGGAGCAGAACAGAAATAGTCCTAAAACAATGATGAAATGAACGTTCCACAGTACAGCGTCAAGTGCTTAAAAAAGCTTTTAATGGAGTTGTCAATGAAGATCATGAGAACACTGGTGCTATAGCCACTCTGCTGTACAAACTTCAATTAAAGTTTATTTAGATATCTTTCATGTATCCTGAGCATTGAGATTTCTGACCAGTGTGTATTTGAAATCCAAACAGGCATAAAACATAAACAAGACCTCTGGCATGGTTCCTTTATTAATTTTTTTTGCAAGCATTATTATCCGGCTACAAATTCATTGCAATCTTCCTTACTGGAATTCATCATTAGCCTATTTTCATTCTGTTTTCCATTTTTCTAGATTTATCAGACCCATTGGCCAACTAACAAGAAAACCTTTCATTTTACATTTCACTCCAACTGAAATAGTACTGGTGTTATGTAAAAGCTTGGGTTCAGAGGGGGAAAAACATCATGCATTCCTAAAGCACACATGATTTAGGATCTGTCATTCATTTCTGTGCATTATCTTTTCCTAGACACACATCTGAAATCCTAGGATAGGCCTAAGTTGTAAACAGAAGTGCTGTACACTCTCAGAAATAAAGGTACAAAAACTGTCTGTGGTGGTATCTTTTCAAAAAATACATGTTTGTATCTAAACACTCCACCTGTCCTGCACATATTAGTACTTAAAGTGTACATATTTAAACCTAACAGGTACCTTTATTTCTGAGAGTGTAGTACATTGAATATTAAACCATCAACAGATAATATATGATGAATTGTAAAATACGGAACAACCTGTATGTGAAAGTTACAGTGCTACAGTGAATTGCAAAATGAATGATCTCACAATGACAAACTGTAATAATCAAATATTTATATAACAAATATTAATTAACAAATATTTAGCTATATATATTATATATTGAGTTATTTTAATTGTTACATTTACATGTTGTTACACTCAATGACTGCATAACATTTATATATATATACAGATTATTGGTATGAAAATAATAGAGCTTAATATAAACTCCACATTTGAACTTTCAACAACCAGCTGATTGAAAATGATTGAAACACAATTATAAATAAAATCATAAGCAAAAAAAAAAAAGAGCCTCACTTAATTATTGTCCTTTTAAGTAATAGTAATGATTAAAGCCATTAGTTATTAATTTTTCATTAATGTTTTGGTGCAGCCAAATATAGTCAGAATGTGAAAAGTCGATTTTGAATAACACATGAAGTCTTCCAAAGCTGATTTTCTTTAAACCTAACAATAAATAAAAGGCCACTTGTTCTAAAAATGTTGAGGTTACGGAACGGTTATCGATATTGTACATGACGGACATTATTACAACACAGTCATGCTCATTCTCTACCATTACCAAACAACTGCAGCAGGAATGTGAACAAGTACACAATATCAAGGTAGAGAGTGAGTGTTGCAAAGATATATTCTTCGGGACTCATTGCGTATTGCTTGTTTCCCATCAGCAGCTGTGTATCAAAGGCGAGAAACTGGGACAGAAGATGCGAGAGGAGAGACACAGGTCAGTCGACATTATATCACCTTAATCACGTGACAAATAATCATCATTTAACACCATAATCCTTTCTTGACTAATCTGCTTCTCACCATGGTAAAGACAACAGCTCCTATGCTGGCGTAGACCGCATGTAACCAGGGAACCTTTCAAAAGACAAAACAGTGTGAATAGTGTCTATATTTGGGCTGTTAATGCTTTTGTACAGATTAGGACTGGGACGATTATAGCTAGCATTAGAGCTATAATTATCTAGAATCTAAAAACAAAAATACAGTCCTCAACTAAATTAGATGGAAAACATTTATGTTGCCTTGAGAAAGCCCTCTTACTGCTATTCTTTTTCAATCTAAAATTATTATTCTTCTCAATCTAAAATTTCTGTCTGTAAGGGCCGGTTTCCAGGATAGGAATTAGATTAAGCCAGGACTAGACCTTTGCTAATTTAGCCCCCAGTTTTACAGACAAGGCTTAAGCTATTTTCATCTGAGACAGCTCAAAATGCAATTTAGTCTGAGACTATCTTGCTCTGATGTATCTTAAATCATGTAATTGTCATTGTTCTGTGTTAAGATGCACACCTGTAATATTTTCTTATAAGGCATTTTTGTAAATGTTCCTTAAATATCCTAATGTAACTAATGCCTAGTCCTGTGAAACCGGGCCTAGGACTTTTAAGAACTTTTAGAAACATGTCTTACAAAAATGCATAATCTGTGAGCATTTTAAGACCAAACAATGGCAATAATGTATTTTAAGATATCTCAGTGCAAGCTTTTTCCAGTTTAGACAGCTCTTAACATTTATTTTAATCTTTAGTCTTAAACCCTGTTCAGGAAACTGCCCCAAAGAGTTTTAGAGCTACGAGCATCAAAATAGGCTAGCAACATGAAAATATTGCTATTGATTTGTCTGTAACACTTTTGTTTAGGGACCAGTTTGCACTATTAACTATTAACTTATTACAAAAGCATGCATATTACTAGCATATTGGCTATGTATTAGTTCTTATAAAGCACATATTCCACATGAATGAGCATATTCTACATCCCTAATCCTACCCAATACCTAAACCTAACAACTACCTAACTATTAATAAAAAGTAATTAGGGAGTTCTTCTAAGAAACTAGAAGTTTATTGAGGCAAGAGTCATAATTAAGTTAACATTGAGAACTAGACCTTAAAATAAACTGTGACTGAAACTGTTTGTCTTAGAGACTGCATGGCCTTAAAACCTTAAAATGTTGAGCTTTTAAAAACTAATTTATACTACTTTATAACATCTCTCCTAGCGTCGCAAAGCTGAAGCTGAGCCACTAATGTCACATGGACTGTTTTACTGATGCTTTTAATTTCTTCATTTGTGTTACGAAGATGAACAAAGGTCTCATGGATTTGAAACAACATGAGGGTGAGTAATAATAGAATTTTCATTTTTGGATGAACTAACCGTTTAAAACTGCTTCAAAATGTACTTTTTTTTGGATACTTACATAGCCAAAGGGAATCACAAATCCCATGACCAAAGCACAGAAAAACATAACCATACACAGAATGAAGAGAAGACCTTGATAAGAGGTGATGTCAATCTAGAGAGTCAAAAAACAACAGAACTTGTAATATTATTGTATTTTACATGGTCATATGGTAACTGGTAACACAAATATAATAAAAGACACTGCTGTTCACTAAAATGTTTCTTAGTATTTGTAGTTGGTAAAATTCTTCTGCCATTTGCTCACCTTGCTTTGAAAGCTGAAGACGGTGACACACAGACACACTGTGGCGGTGATGCCAATGCACAGCACCACAGATTTGGTGTTGTAGAAGCTGGCAGAAGTAAGAGCAGGTACTGTTATGTTTGGTGGAAATCAAACATGCATGGAAAAGCATGCACACATAGCAGATATGTCATTACCTAGAGATAAAACCCAACATGCAAGCCATGCTCAGAGTCTGCGTTTGCACAGTGTTCACAGAAGCATGCAAAATAAAAGACAGAGGGGGAAAAAAGAGCATTTAAAAATATATGTATTTATTATACAATGATGTTTTACAATTACAAAAAAAAAACATACACAACATAACTCTAGACATTCTAAAATAGTAGAAATTCATTAAACTAAAAAAGCATGCACTTTACATGCTTATACTACGGTTGCCACACCTCAAGACATCGATCAGATGATATATTTCAAGGGATTCGTCCGGTTTTTCTACT
>JAUMHR010000060.1:20430-34686 GCA_032361145.1 Enteromius fasciolatus | reverse complement strand
CCTGAAAATAATTGCACACCTCAGAACGTTCGTCAGCCAATCAGATTCAAGCATTCAACGGCCCCGTAGTATAAGTAGCTTTAAATGACTTGCTCACCACCAATGGATGATCTGCAGTAAATGGGTGCCATCAGAATAAGAGTCCAAACAGCTAATAAAAAATTCACAATATCCAAATGTTCATTTTGGGGTAACCTAACCCTTTAACAGATGGACTGGAATGGTGTTGATAATAGAGGTTTTTTTTTTTTTTTAACTCTCATCCTGATGGCACCCATTCACTGTAGAGCATCCATTACTGAGCAAGTGTTGAAATGCTACATTACTCCAAATTTGTTCCTATGAAGAAAGAAATGTACTAAATCTCAGGTTTAATAAATGTGCAGGATTTTTTAAGGTGAGCTACTCCTTTAATTAACTGTGGTACTCACAAAGATTGTAAGCAAAATAAGATTCCATGGAAACTGCCTCCTGTAAAACAGAAATGAAAAGATGGATGCCACTGTTATTTTATGACGTTTATTCCCATATAGACATGAATGTATAACTAGTATATTACAACACCTGCAATTTGTTTTTTTGACTTACCTCAAATCACCACAGCAAGCCAATAAAATATATGTGACAAGAAACAGAAGACTGCAAAACACAAACATTGCTTGAGTTAGAAATACAGTTATTAGTATGTCCAAGTCATAGATATTTTAGAACATATATGACATGAATTTTAATTGCTGATTAAACAGCAGTTTCACATACTTGGACATGGAGTATAAAACAGGATGTGTCTGAATGTATAACCTCACTGGAGCACTAAAGCAGAGAGAAAAGGATCAAGAATCTCAAAATCTTAATATACAAACTAATATGCTCAAACATAGTTGATAAATAACATAAACTCCACTCAAAAGTTTGGGGTCAGATCAGATGTCTCTGAAAGAAGTGTCTTCTGCTCACCATAGCTGCATTTAATTGTTAAAATAAATATATTAAAAATGTAATATTATGAAATATCATTACAATTTAAAATAACTGCTTTCTGTTTGAATATTTTGTAAAATGTAATTGGTTTCTGTGTTCAAAGTTAAATTTTCAGCATAATTACTTTAGTTTCCCATGTAACATGATCTTCAGAAATCCTTCTAATATCTTGATTTGCTGATCAAGATTTCTGATTATTATTAACATTATTATTAACAGTGTTTTTGTGAAGACTTTTTGCCCCTTAACTTTTGATCAACAGTGTAATTCAGACATTGTCATATATTAGTAATATTTTTAATAAAAAAATAATTTACTCACCAGAATGTGAAGAGAGCAATAACTGCTATTGTTGAAAAGAGCTGTAGCATCAGAATTGAATAAACCTGCAAGAATATCAGAGTAACAGTAAGATTTTCTGTACAAACATTTTGATTTGATTGTCCTCTATAATTTACATATTATAGTTTAAATATTTCAGCTGCTACCTTTCTTATAAAAACATGTCTAATGTACATGTCATCCCAGGAAAAAGTTCCTTCACCATAATAGTAACCAGGACATCCTGCATAGAAATCATAAAATAAAAATTAAGACAAGAAAGAAAAATATATGACAAAAAACGTAATTTTAGTTGTGAAAGATAGATAGATCTTAGATCTCTACCTGCATTTGCCTCCTCATAGCTTGGAGGCATGTTTCCTTCAACAGTCTGAACTGTTGGTGCAACCTGTTAAAAACATATTGAGCAAATATTCAGACCATATGATTTAGAAGTATTTAATGTTGCCAAATAATGTCCTGAAAAAGTCATTCATTTCACTTTGAAAATGGCTACAAAATACACTGAGCAAACTCTCATCTTTGGTAAACACATATAAAACTTCATGCTCTATGTCAACTGTGGTCCATTTTTACATAAAAGGCCTAAAACTTTTTACATAAAATGAGATAAAATGTTTGTATCAGTGTTGTTTATAACTCAGAATTATGATCCAACCCAGTTCAGATATTAACAGACCTGTGCAAAATAAACAGATATATACAGATAAGCCTTATGAAAAAACTTTGGGTTTTATGATTGCAAAATTTAAGATTATCCTTTAGGTTTTTATTATTATTATTATTATTATTATTATATATTTTTTACTGTTTACTGTAATGGGTTTATCCCATATGTAAAACAACAAAGAAGCTTGATCTATAAATAGTCATAATAATCTTCTTATGGAAAAATGTGAATGTGTAGAATATCTCGTGAAACTTCTGAATTGGTCTTCTCTGAGCATTAAATCATTTGTTGTTGTACTGCCACTAAATTTTAAAATATTATTTTATATGCTGATATCATGTCCTGCATTAATTCACTTCTGTTACTGCTTACAGGGTTTGGAGAAAGTCTTTTTTCTATTCTATTCTATTTTATTCTATTCTATTCCATTCTATTCTATAGTAATCAATAAAATGATACCTTACCTTTTTCTGTGTCATTTTACTTTGTTGTTTTTATGTTTGTCACAGCAGACAGAGCAGTTGTAGTTGTTTGGGCAGTCTGTGTTTCGTGTGTGTTTCAGTGGAGATTTACTCCAGGCTTTTATAGTGTCTATTCAGGCTAATCCTTCTTACGTTCCCAACGGTCCCTCCTCCACACAGTTCATTCTAGCAAAGTCTCAGAGTTGGACAGCATTGATGGGATCGAGCGGGAACATACCTTCTAGAGAGGCGCTTGGCTTTCATTTGATCTGTGATGCAACCTTCTCATTAGAAAACAGGTGTGCTATATTAAGAGTTATGTAGAATAAAGAAGCGCATTCCATCCACTACATTACATACCTGACCGGAAGGATAATGCTGTGTAAGTACACACACACACACACACACACACACACAACACAGTAGTCAGCGTTTGAAGTGGATCAGAATTTTCTAAAACATCAAAATTGTTCTAAAACATAAAACCAAAACCAAAATGCATTCTTGTCTTAGCACAGCTTTGATGAACTTCAAATCTTGAGTACTGTTTACTATACAGTATGTGTGTGTATATATATATATATATATATATATATATAAATACACATACATTATATTTCAGGCAGCTCCATAGACCACAATGCAACACAGTATTGCTTAAAAGCAATTGCACAATATAAGGCAAAAAAAAAAAACATTTCTAAAGGCTGTAATATGATATTATATAATAATGATTAGTGTTTTGGGTCATGTGACAGTCAGGTCTTGAAATGGTGACTTCATGGTTTTTGTAAGGCTGGTTTTGTAATGACCAATGAGCTATGTGTTAAGAAAGTTAAAGGTTTAAAGGTTTATTTCTAAAGTCTCTGGATACCTCCATGTCAATAAGGTAAACTAAAGTACGATTTGTGCTATTTTAATAAATCCAATAACTTAATAACAATCTCTGAGGTTTCAGATGATTCAGATGACTCTGCTCTGAGGAGAATCTCCTCTCAAATGGCTGCTCACAACTGCAGTTCTGTGCATGATGAAATTACAGTATGTACAGAGCCAGTAGCTTTTTTACAGAGCCAGTAGCTTTTTGCTATCCATGCATCAGCATTTTCTAAACATTTGACAAACAAAAAAACCTGAACAGTAGTAGACAGTCTTTTTTCAGTCAGTATCCGATTTTTAGTTTTTAGCACTTTTTATATTCACAATATAAAATGCATGTATGTGTGTATACGGTTTGCTGGTATTCCCTGTGTTATGAGGACCTCATCTTCCTACAATGACAGCCACACCAATAAAATTGTGTTCGTGTGTCACATGTTAAATGTTATTTTTTTCTCTTTCATTGGCTGGACAAGAAACTACAAATAATTCTTTGTAAAATATTATTTTAAGATTTTATTTAAGCAAATACCATTAATGTTACTGTTTTGTTTTAACAGAATTCAGCCGGACCAGACTATCCACCCAGAAGTACTTTACCAGCTGTCTCCAATGTTTACAGATATCTTTAAGACCTCTTTGGAGATATGCCTTGTGTCAGCCTGCATCATCGCCATCCCCCCAAAAAACCCAGGCTCACAGGTCTAAATGACAACAGACCCGTTGCCCTGACAACTGTAACGAAGTCCTTGGCAATAAACATGATTCTGATTCTGCTACGGTTCATGTTAATGTAGTATTACATAGTAACCTCAAGAGGGCGCACTTACTGCATATAATTTCAAATATACAGTAAAGTAGATCAAAAACTTCCATCAAAGTTGTCTCTAAAACCTAAAAACAAAATGCTTTCTTGTCTTAGAACAATACTAATTATCCTTTTTTGATCCACTTTAAACACATATGTTTCATAAATATTATTTATTATTTATTATGTGGAATCTGAGTTTCCTTTTGTTTTTACATTTCTTAACACAAACTAACAACGGAACAAACAAAAAAAACCTTCCAAAAGCATTCTTATTATTCTTATTGGTCTTAGTTAATATATAAGTTTAATGGATCTGCGCAACATGAACAATAAATAGTTGTTTTATTTACTCTAATGAATCAAAAATTAATAGCCTAGCCTACTATTACAAATGTATTGCTCATTGTAAATGTAACTTAATGCATTAACAAATGAGACCTGATTGTAAAGTATTATCTATATTTTATATACTTATTCATACATACATCAAATCATGTTAAGGCTTTAAAACGAATGTCATTAATGTTACTGTATATCTAAATGTAAAATGGCACAGTAACCTCGGGGGGAATTAGAGCATATAATTCTATATAAAGCATTATTGGTTTAATGTACTCTAAATATTATATGTAGCTGTAAAATCTCTCATTATATAATTATTCTTTTATATCTACATTTTTTTCTTAAGAATCATGTGGGACTGTCAAGAAAGTGAGAGGAAGGAGTTACAAACATTAAGATCCCTTTAAATAGAATGAACAGTGTCAATCTTTCTTTCTTTCTTTCTCTCTTTTGAAACCACAACTACTTAGGGCAAAATGCAGAACTCCTTTGTCCCGTTCCACAGTTGTGAGAGGTTTCCTGGCACGTTTGATTTATTTCTGTTGCCTCCTCTTCATTCTTCAAAGAGCATCTTATTTTCTAACATTCCACATGAAGTGGAAGTATTCACTATAATTGGAATATTATATGATCAACTATGGTGTTCAGGTTGATAACACTTTATAAACAGAACAATCTAAGTTTTCTAGACCAGTTCTGTGCTACAATACTATACTGCAGTGACAACAGTGATTTAATCTTCTATTTGTTAATTAAAAAATGCATGAAGGGAAATATAGATATTCATTCCCACTTAAACCCCTGGAGCCATTATTTAAATGAAGGTGAAAATCTTGGCATATATCTTACATCATCTCCATACACATGCTGCTTACATTTGCCAGTTGCTAGGATACCATTGTGCAGCATCAGCATTCCATGTGCAGCGACACAATATGCATGGATATAAAATACTCAGCCTGATGCGTCGCAAAACTTGAAAAGTCATTTTTTAATATCACATAATCTGCCATCTCTATGGAAAAAATAAGCATAATACATTTACCAAATATACATTTAGATGCAAGTGAAATAAATGAATTGAATTTGCGTGGAAATGGCAAAAAGTCCACTTTTGCAGCTAGCCCATCCTCTTTAAGGAAATTCTGAACAGCAAAGGGTAAAATAAACCATATCCATGCATAGTTGTTGTAAATTATGTTGATTTAACACTTTAATAGACACTGGTGAGTCCTTTCTTGATTAAACAACCCATTGTCCCTGGTTCTGTCATGACATTAGCACACAAGAATACATACTACAGTCTTATACAGTTATAAGAAACTATCATATACAGTATTTCAATTATAATACATGTTTTTTACAACCAAGGTTTTGACTGGCTGACAAATATAAACAATACTTATAAAGGTCCACAAAGAGATATAAGAATGTGTTTAATGAGATTATTGAATTGTGCAAATGAATTTAAATTGATCTGAAAGATTGTACAATGTGTTGAATATGATGATAAATGCATAGCATCTGGAGTGAGAAAAATACTTATAACATCCCAAAACTTTATACACTGATCTTGCATTGTAAGCCCAAATGAATTCTAGTTATAAAACAGCCATCACCTGAAAATCTATACCATCTTCCTCTGTTTTATATTTCTTGAAAACAACAAGTCAAAATGTCCAGCATCTGCTTCCATACTCATCTTGCTCTTGTGTTGTACCGGAAAAGTTCAAAGTCAGTTTTTGCTTGTGGTGGACCAAGTCTGAGGTGTCTAAGTGCTAGTCAAAATCAGATGTTTATCCTGAAATATGCATGGCTTATTTGTACAAGAAGAGCACCCTGAATCTATGTTTTGGCCTAGGCTTGGGTAGGTCTCTTTCTGTTTTCAGGGGTCAATATGGAAGGCTAGGAGTTTCTCTGAGTGCTGGTTGTTGAGGGTACGTAGGTCAGGCAGACGTAGCAGGAGTTTGGGGAAGAGCGAGCTGTCCTCTGGCCTTCGCCGAGTGATGAGAGCACGAAGAGCGCCAATCAAATCCTCCTGGAGCTGCTCTACGGCCCCCACGTCTGAGATACCCCAACGATCTGATAAAGAGTAACAGACAGACTGTCTCAAACACTATAAAGATGCCTGGCTATTTGTCTGCACAAGCAATCTCAACAAATTAATAAAGGCTTCAATCAATCAATCAATAAAAACAGTGCTTGCACATAATAATTCTCTCAATTAACGGGAATCCAAGGTACCTGCAGAAACCAGCACCACAGCCATGAAGAGGGCCATCTCGTCGGCCTCCAGACCCATGTTCCCCAGCTTCTCACTGAACTCAAACATGGCGTCCAGAAGGCCGCCCATGCCCAGCACTCGCAGGGATGCCAGGGGGTAGGTCTGACCATTCAGAAATGTTACAGTACGTTCCTTGGCATCAAACAGAGAGCAGAACCTCACCATAAGAACCTGCAATAAATCAAAGTGAGGGTTAGAAAAATAACATTACATAAACTGTTAAAGATTCAGCCGTGTAACTTACATAACTATTGAAGATATTATTAATCGAAATACAAACATTGCACATATTTTGCTTTTAAACTTTATTTACTGAATGTTGATCTAAATGAAAATGTAAAATCATTCTTTGCCACTAGGTGGTGCTTTTGGAGCGGTAAAAATAGCTATACATGCTGTACACAAATTTATCAGGCATTACTGGCATGATCAAATATGAAAATGAAACCAATCACAGCAGTTTTGACCTTGTATGTGTGTTTACATGTTCTTGGGGACTCCTTCCTTTACCATAACAGGTTTACTTTAAGCCAAATCTGCTCTATTATTAAAACACAAAACTGGTCTGAATTGTTTCTTGCTCAGGGCCACAATCTTGACTCAAAGACTTAATTAAATTTAGTACAGTTTAATGCTAAAACTATTTTATTTTGGCTCTATATAACATTTGAAATGCACCCTTGCTAATAAGACTTAATCGAAACATAACAACCAGTGAAATGAGGAGTATCAAGGGACCACATGATGAGGCAATTGGGTCATGAAGTAAAGGAATCTCTTCACTGTTTTGTTTTTTTAAATGATTACTTTCAAAATAACTGATTTGCAGAACTGATTTGAGGACAGGCATTGGCGTTTCTCACCTGAAAGGTTCCTGCCTTCAGCAGCATGACTTGATCATGTTGACTCAGGGCCTGAAACCCTGGAATGCTCTTGGCAAATTCAACCACTTCTTTAACAGCTGGAGTGAAGCACTGGGAGAAACTCTCCCAGACCTGTTGACTGGAGTGACTGGCTGGGGAGATGGGACTTGCATTGAGAGGACATGCCTAAAAGATTCAAAAAAGAGAAAGAGAACATTTTAAGTTAAATAAAAATAGTAAACTAAGACTAGCACACAAATCATACACCATCAAAAAAAAAAAAACATACCAAAACTTTAGCACCAGGGCTCAGTCTCCATGGACAAGACGTTTGAGTGGAGTAATTGTTAAGCTTTGATGGGTAGCTTTGAGAAGGTGTAGTTCCCTGACTGGGACTTGAGGACTGTGGGAAGTTATAGTGACCGTTGTCCATAACTTGGGTTGCGGGTTTGCTGTCGTGGTTGGCGACCGGGCATCTGGATTGGGGTAGACAGCTTGTTGTAGAATGGATGGAATGTTCTTGGGGTGAGATGCTTGATTGAGGGTGAGACTGGCTGTATCCAGACTCTTGAATTGGATTATGATGGTAGGAAGATGAATCGGTGTTATTAATGTTGTTGTCATCGTTAACCTTTACCAACAGTTTCTCCCCGTTCACAAAGACATTGCGATAAGTTTGTGAGATACCACTGATGGCCTCTTCTGACTGGCCATCTTCAGGGCTGGTAGGAGTCTCTATGGGTGTAGTACAGCTGATATCCATGGATGCTGATTCATTAAGGCTGTTCATGTAACTCTGCATTTCGTCCAGTAGGCGTTGTTTCTCACGCTTCGGAATGCGCCCAAACCGCACAGCTGGAAAAAAAATGGAGGTATAAATGTTACTATAAGAAATGGTGAGACATAAAAGGCGGCCATAATCTTACAGCTTTACAATAATGCATTGTAGTATAAAAGGGTGTGCTTTATTGTGAATAAAGTAATGGCAAAATAGGATTGTTAGAAGTGCAGAGGAGTAGGTTCATTCATTAACAATGGCAAAACCATGATAACCATGATTTACTGATTTATAAAATAAAAACCTTCCTTTAGACCAAAAAGGGGACAGTCTTTCTTGGACAATTGTGGAATAATGGTTAGACAGTTTGACCTATAACCCTGAGTTCATGAGGGTTTGATCCTCAGTATTGCTCTCTGTGCAACGCAGCAATGACTGGCCATTGCTCCCCGTGTGTGGGTGCTCACTACTCACTGCTGTATGTTAAACAATTTCTCAGTATACTATATCTGGCCGACACATCAGGGGTGTCAAATCCTGCTCCTGGAGCGCCACTGTCCTACAGAGTTTAGCTCCGACCCCAATTAAACACACCTGAACCTGCTAGGAAAACGATGAACATCTTTTAGGAAAATTGGAGTTAAACAAATTAGCCTCAAGGACAGAGTTTGGACATTCCTGCAGTAGAGCATGGTACTAGCAATGTCAAAGTCATTGGTTCAATATTTGGAGCATAAGGTTAACAGTTGTCTTCTATGGATGCTGTGGCAGCCAGTACACAGTAGTAAGAGGTTCCAGTTTTTAATTTACAGATTTGGTAGACAGTTTAACTATAGGATGCACTTTAGGACACCAGGACCACTATACTAATAAATCAGCATTTAGTAGACATGAAACATGATTACATCACAGTGGCTTTCATATTAGATTACGGCTAATGTCCAAAGCTACTGTTCTACATCCCCCACATTTTCTCATCCAGTCTCCCCCAACTCTACCTCTCAGAGCTATTTATAGATTTGACTACAGTGTTATACACCTCCCCCATCCTTCTCTTTCCCTCTCTCTGTGTCTCTATCCCATTGGGAAGTGGGTCAGTGGGTCACCGAAGCAGAGGTGATGTCACTAAGCGAATAAGTGATGAGTGAATGACAGCAGGTGAAACAGATACTGAGTTAAAGGGTTAGCAGGCTAAGGGTGTAAGGGTTGAAAGGACAAGGCATTAGAAGAGTTAAGCACTGAAACATTGTATGGCAGAGCAACGTGATATGATAAACTGGACTGATAAAAAGCACCAACTGTTGAGCAATGAGAAAGGTAAAAGACAAAACTGCTAAGACATGCACTAATGCAAAACTAGGTCTTTAGGTCTGTAACAGAACAAGGCTTTTTGTGTTTAGAGGTGTCATGTGCCACCATCACGTGAAGGTGAGGATTAGTGTAAGAAGAGATGCCAAGGTATCAGGTAACAAGTGCAATGACATAATGTAATGGAGGGAGATAATACCATACAGTCAGAGTCACAGAGTATTAGCTATGGCTGTGCATTCGAGCGCATTACAACAGATCAGTACCCTGAAAAGTTAAAACCACAAAAGTTATTCATAAACTTCTAAATTAATTCGAAATCTAGTGTAATTACAGTGTGAGTGGCTGCCGGGGAGGAAAACAAGGTCAAGTACATCATGTGACGTTGAAATATGATGGTGCATATCACTTTACTTTCCCACTTTTTAGGTCACCTAAATATGTACACTAGCCCCAGAAAATATGATTTATTATCAGCCTAGTTTACAAAGCTCCCTAGAGACAATACTGTCCTGTATGGACAAAGTGTGCTAGAGGACAAATTGAAAAGATATTTTAGTATGTTTATGCATTGCATTCAACTGAAATAAAGGTCTCTTAGCTTCTGGGTTACGTCGACAAAACACTTTATTAAATCCCAGCTAGCACTCGGATCTTAATTAATCCTGCAATACAGCAAATGAAGACCTGGAAACACATTAAACTGCAGCGTGCTAGGTGCTTGGGCCATTTGTGTCCCCAATTCCCCAAATTAACCTGATTTGCTGCAATTTTTACAGTGAGTGATGACTTGTGGGATTTCAGAGAGCCCACACTAATAAATCAGCGGTGAAAGGAAACTGTCAGAATGGGGTGTAAGCTATAGGTGCAAACAGCACAGAACAGATGATGGATGTGGGGATGAGAAAATATAAACGTACAGTAGTTTTTTAATATACTGTACTGGTGAGGTCATATTAGCAACATTTTGCAGGCAAAAAAAAGACTCATTGTCCATTGTCAAGTGTGCAGCGATGCATCCAACATCCCAGATTTGCAGATTCCGATTTAAAAGATTACTGAATTTTCAAAGTAAAACCTTTTTCAAGTTACTGATTTTTACTGAGCATTTTTTATCATGTTGCTGAGCAGTTGCTAGGGTGTTGCATATAGTTGTTAAGTGGGCTTTTACTGGCTTATGTTCAATCAGTCAATATTCTGGTCTAACTGCTGGGAGGTTACTAGAACAAAATATTTGCAGCAATACTGATATTTTCCCTATCAAACACTGCAAATAATGTAGTCATACAAAGAATGGTCATTTTGTATGTTGTTCATAACTGCGTATTTAAAGCTCATACCGTCTCTGGACATGCCGACAGAGAGGCACTTCTTAAATCGACAGTGCTGACAGCGATTGCGGTTCATCCTCATGATCAGACAGTTTTCATTCTTCACACACATCTTATAATGGATGTTTTGCTGGATACTGCGTCGGAAGAAACCCTGATGATAACACAAGATCAGAGTGAATGTGTTTGTGCCTACAGTCACAGACCACATCAGTTATGCATTGTGAGGGTATTTTATGAGCGAGCGGTATGCATGTGTCTGTTCTTACCTTGCATCCCTCACATGCATGGACGCCATAGTGAAATCCTGATGCAATATCCCCACATACTTTGCAGAGCAACACCATCCCTCCTGTTTCTTGTAAAGCAAATTGTCAACAGTAAGTTAGCAGTGGACGACGGTCACTGAATTTGAGACAATATCAAAAAAGACTCTGATAATACTCACTGGTAAAGGTACCCGTGAACATACTTGGTCGCCTGCCGACTACTGGGTGAGAGTAGGTGTTTTGGCCTGATGATGTTACTGTCGGTGTAACAGGGTTGACAGTGGTAGCACTGCTTACTTCTGGAAATTGGAAAACCAGTTTGTTGCCCCCTGCAGAACTGCCATTGCTTCCCATTGAATGTTTTTTAAGGTCACCAAGCTCAGTGAAAGAAACCTCCTCCGGCGACGAGGGCTGAGAGGCTGGAGATTGGGTTTGGTACCCACTAGATGGGCTTCCTGGACTGGGGCTGGCGCTTCCAGTTGAGCCTGCATAGAGGATCACTCCTCCACCTGTGTGAAGGAAAAGAAAACAAACAAGTTTACATTAAGGGAAGTTGGTCTTATCATTTATATTGAGCTCTGTCATGAAACTCTAGACAGTGTATACATCCTTAATTAAATCTGCTAAATTACTTACTACATGCACAACCAGACTGGTTTCCGGTGTATAAGCAGCCAAAGTGATTGCTTGCTCAACACTTAATACGTCTGGTTAAGTGTCCGCTGTACATTCCGTCCTCAGTAACCCTCCACCTCCCCTTGCTCCACCTGTCTAGATCTGCTATTAGTCTAGTCTGTATATGTATTGCCAGTAACAAGTTTTTTATAATTGTGTAACTCTTTCTTTGTTGGACTTAAACATGAAAAATATTGTGTATTGAAATATATTGTGTATTGGTGTCTTTCCAAGGAGAAGACGATATGTTTGCATGCCACTTAAACTGAGACAATACAGTAATATGTCACCACAAAATTTAATTTTTTGTTTAAATTGCTGTAAAAAAAAAAAAAAAAAAATTAAAAAGCTGAGACTGTGTTTTATACCAGAATAACCTGCTCTGTCTGTCATGTTATCAGTTTTCCTCTTTGCTGTAATTTTTACTGCATGAGAACATGATGTACCAGTAGTGTATAAAAGGCAAATTTACAAATTTTGCATATGAATTCCTCAAATCTGCCATTTGCTTGAGTCTTTTCCCCCACCAGACCATTTGTTTCTTCCAGACCACAAATTTCTACGTAAACTTGGAAATGTCTCACATGTTTGTATCCTCTGCTGCACTTAGTCTGTCAGCTCATCCTTCTCCATGAATCACATGTTTCAAACCGCGCCAGTGGAAGGTTTAAACGTGAGAAATGAGCCAGGATGTGCCAGACTGACTCACGTGCGCAAGTGCGACGCAGAGGAATCGGGATTTATTTCAGCGAGTCGGTTCACTTCACTGATTCGATCCGACTTCTGTCCAAAACGAGATCCAAGGAAATGCATGCTTAATTTAACATGTTATATGTTACTTTAATTGCTGAGTTTTAATATTATTAATGTCTTTCTTCTCCTGGAAAAAAAAATAATGTCTTCTTTAAATCCTTAAAACTCATACGTCATAAAACAAAGCCCTTAAACTATGTAATCCTTTAAAGTTTAATGATGATTAAGTCCTTTGTATTGTATTTTTATATTGTATCTTTCTGTATTTCTTTCTTTATTTTCTTTCTTAATTTTCCAGTTATGTTTATTTATTTATGTATTTTTGTCATGCTGCTGCTGCTTTTCGGATTTTTTTTTTTTTACTGTTTTTTACTTATTTTGTTCTTTAAAGCAATGGGGGGACCCTTCCCAAGTCAATTAAATCTTTATATTCTTTATAAAGAATCTTTATAAAGAACCGACTCATAAAAACAGTTTCTGAGAAAAACGAATCTGAGAACTCCCACGCGCGCTGCTCGCTTCTCTGGCGGCGCGCCCGGGAACGCGCTCCAGAGCTGCCAGCCACCTGACCGCCGACTCACATGCGCTCTTGACATAGTGAACGCCCCAAAACACAAGCCTCTTTCCGCAGTCCCGTGTCTAGAACAGCCGCAGTACGAGAGAAAAAAAAAGGCACAATTGCCAGCCTGCTGCTCACGTTTGAAGAGGACTTAAAAACAGTAACCAAGGCCATATTTATGCGCGCGTGTTTATAATACTCTAGTCACCGGAAACTGGAGTGCATGCATGAACGTGCACGGTCACGTTTACTCGACATACAAGCCCGTTTTGTTTTTGCCTCCTTTTTTAACCTAACACATCTCACTTGTTTAAATAACGTGATTCCTCACAAATGGCTTAAAATATAACTTAGGCTATGTTAAATATCCTTCCCAATTGAATAATGCACCTGAATTAACACCATTGTGGCATTTAAAAGGGACATAATAAACACCATGACACACTACACCTTTGCGGTAATGTAATGTGTCTCACATGCACATTGGTGATTGTGAGTGACTCAAAGAATGAATAAATGAACGGGTTATTGAATTTCAGTTGTTTTTGTATGAATTTGCCCTTTTGCAGCTGCCCTGAGGCTAAACAAACCTCCCACTCAAAAGAGATAATCATAACTGACAGACATTGACATAGGAACTATTAATTTTATATGCAAGTTTATTTTTTGGTATAATCACTTTATGAATATATTTAAACCACATTCATGTAAAAGTACATTAATTTTGATTAGTGGCCTATTTTGCATTACAAGGGTTCTCAACTCTGTCCTTCAAGGTGCAAGGGTCACTCTTTATTATTGATAAAAGGGTTAACACCTGATATGGGTCATGTGATGCACCTCAGCCAATCATACACTAGCCTTTGGTCTCCTTTGTTGCGTCCGAAATCGCATACTGCTTAAGTAGGTACTACATTTAAAACCGAACGTACTACTCGACCGTTAAAACA
>JAUMHR010000059.1:17211120-17222365 GCA_032361145.1 Enteromius fasciolatus | reverse complement strand
AATCCATTACGCCTATGGAGAGTCCCCACAAGGATAGCAAACCAGACAGTGTGAGTGTGTGTGTGTGAGAGAGAGTAAGTGTGTGTGTGTGGTCTTATCAGACGTCTCTAATAGCTCTTAAAGAATTACACCACTTAGCATATTTCCAGCAAATTAGCCACATATGTGTTTGTGTGTGCAGTTGTGTGTGTGTGTGTGTGCGTGTGTGTGTGTGTGAGAGAGAGTGTGTGTACGGGGGTGTGTGGTGTTTGGCCGTCACTCTGTTTATCCTCGTCTGCGTCTGCGGTCAGCTGCTCCTCTCTTCTGATTGGACGAGAGCTGGAATAACATATGAACACACTACACTCGCTAACTGAACTGAAGGAGAGATACACTACAGCACACCGTATCCCACAATGCACTGCATTCACTGGACAACACATTTACACAAAACTGCATTAATTCCAGAAACAAACACCGGCGGTCACTACTAAGTGATGACTACTAAGTGAACTCTGACTGATTCAGGGTTGATACAATTTTTGATGGTTTTTATTTTAGTTATTTTGTTATCATGTTAAAACTAATTAAAATAAGATGATTTAATATAAATCATATTCTTATATTTTATTTCAAGCAAAGCTTTATTTTAATAGTTGAAAGGTTAGTTTGAGCTGTAGTTAACTATAATGCACAGAACTCTGAATAAACACCAAATGAAGAATTAAATGATCGAAAGAAACTAAATATCCTCATATCTTACATCGTTTTAGCTGTACAGTCAATTTGTCTTGATTTAAGAATCTGTAGATGTTTACTCTAGAATAATACTAAGTGAGAGGATCATTTTTTGCGGTGTATTATTATCCAAACAATATTCCCATTCTGAGGAGAGAAGCAGCGCTGGTTTCTGGGCCAGAGGAAAATAAGAGCTCATCTGTGAGAGAAATGCACCTGACGCATCCAAGAGTTTCCCATAATCCCGTTCACCCAGAACCGGCTGCGGTGGGTCTCTCTCTCGCTCCTGTCACCAAAGATCACAACACTAACCTGTGACGGAGCTGAAACAAGCGATCCAGGAGAAACACCGCTGTGTCCAAACCAGTTCTGACCCAACACAAGCTTTACTAACACACACCGCTAACCAGCTGCAGTTACTCGTCATTATAAGACACTCATCATTTATATAGCTCCATCAACAACCATAAATAAATAGTTTTACTATTACTATTATAAAAAAATCTCTTTGAAAAGCAAGACGAAACAGTCAAGAGCACATTTTGGCTGCTTCATTAATGCAATGATGAAACAAATTTGGCAAAACACAAAAAACTGTCTTCAGTCTTCAGCCTTTCGCCCCAGGGCTTCACTTTCTGTCTGGTTTCGACTTCAGCCAAGAATCTGAATTTCAGTGCATCCCTGATTGTATTTTTATTTGCAATGACACACACACACACCACAGACACACACACACTCTCTCTCTCTCTCACACACACACACACACACACACACAGGGGAGTCTAAAAGCAGTTTTACGGTGTGTAACAGCAGATATACAGTGGGTTAATTACAGTCTCCAGCACGCTGACTGCAAGCCATCACACAAAAACAACACGGCTCACGTGAACACACACACGGTTTGAGTTAGCAGCGAGCGTGTGCCAGCGCGCGGTTCACCGCTTCATTCCTGCGCTCTTACGGTAGCCGAGCGCGTTCTGATGTGTCAGGGTGTGTTCCACGAAACACAGAAACAACACAATAACCAAACATACAAGTATATCATTCAAACAACTCACAATACAAACATCAGTAGAGAGGAGTGACTGAACACAAACACAGAGGATTCTCCAGATATCTAGTGTTCTGAAGAAAGAGTCCTCTAATGATCATAATAATCCTTTATTATATCAGCCGCGGGCCAGTAAGCCACAGAACTGATGTGTGATGAACATCTTTACACTAATAATGCTCTTCACACAGACTAGGGCTATTATTTAAAGCAGTAAGAGGTTAAAGTTCAGATGGTTTTCTCATGTTTGGCTCTGGCTGATAAACACACGTCTTCTCTTCTCATTTCTGAACTCTTCTGAGAGATGATGAAGAATTATTAGATTGTCAACGCACTGTACAAAATTACCATGATTTCACGGTAAAAAACTGTGAAAATGGTAAATTCCTGTAAAATTGCCACTGCATTTAAACTGAGTTTGAAGATGATGTTTTTTCTCTGAAATAACTGTTAGTTCTCAGTGTTTCCTCATCAGCTGTGTTTATTAGGGTCGTGTGTGACATGTAATGATAAATTAATCCAGTCATCATGATGGTGTTTGTGTTTGTGTGAGCTTCTTCTATATATGCTCATATTAAAAGCTGCTTGTGATTTTGTTCATCAGACTTTATTGAGTTTTTAAAAATTGCACCTCCTCGCCCACATTCAGATTCATCATGGTTATAAAATGGCCCTAAAAGAGGAACCTCATGCTGTCTGATGTTGATATGTGTATATTTCTGTATACAGTGGGCACTGGAGATCACTTTCAGCTGATTTCTATAAATAGACACACACCGTAAAAAATGATTAGTCCATAAAACAATGATTACTGGAGAACATTTCTTCTACCTTAAAATATCATTCAATGTTTTTAATGTAATGTGGTGCTTGATGTTTGTTCTTTGTAACTAATATTTGTTTTTATTCACGTTAATTCTAATTTCTGAATCCTACAACAAATGTTTTCAGTGGGGTTAAATAAGAAAAGTGAAACCACAACAAACCCGGTGGATTGAGAATACCAACACAGAGATAAAATAGAATTAAAGGAAAAATATTAGCAGTCAAGCAACCAGCTTTACAATGAATCTCAGCGATCTGTGCAGGGCTGTGCACCGGTGCGACCCGCCGTTCGAGGGGGACTCTTAAAAGCTGTGTCAGCGAAGCCTGAAACATCATGGCCCGGTTTCACAAACAAGGCTTAGCTTAAGCCAGGACTAGGCATTAGTTAAATTAAGATAATTAAGCAACTTTCACAAAATTGCCTTTTCAAAAAATATTCCAGGTGTGCGTCTTAACACAGAACAACGACACTGACATGTTTTCAGATATGCCAGAGATATATCCTCATCTGAGACAGCTCAAACATGCAGTTTAGTCTGGGACTAGCTTAAGCCTTGTCTGTGAAACTGGGGGTAAGCGTCAGATTCAGCTGACCTTTCGTCACGATCCGCTCGCTGCCTGCCCCATAAATCGGCTGTGAAAGAAGCGCGTCTCTATGGTCAGCCTAGGGTCCGAGATATGCCAGCATTATGCCGGTGATTGGTTGAACACTGTTTGTTTTTCTGTGGAAAGGTTGGGAGCACCGATTGTTTTTTTGGCGTAAACCCGGCGTACAGCAATGATGTCGCGTGCGCCCACTTTATAGGAGTCATCGCAGATATATATCACTAATATGCCTACCGTCTCCTTACTGCATTAACCATAATATTCTTATACTTAAAAATGAACTTTATATTGACCATATTGTTAGTTAATCACTTACAAGTCAATATTGTCTATATGGACAGAGATTAAAAAAACAAACAAACAAATAAATAAAGTGAACTTGTCAAACTGCGGTGTTAAATGTGATTACAAATTTGGGTGCACCTAACTTTTGTGCACCAGTGCAACCAGTGCAAAGTTAGTCTAGAGCCCCGCTGCGTCTCTGTCAGCTACACAACACACTCAGAGTCACAACTGCTCTCTTACGCCAACAATCATTAGGATATTAAGATCAGGTTCCATGAAGATATTTTGTAATTTTCCTACTGTAAATATATGATTAGTAGAGCTTTATTTGAACAACTTTAAAGACGACTTCATCAATATTTAGATATTTCTGCTCCTCAGATTCAGATTTTCTAATATTATCCTATCCTAACAAGCCAGACATCAGAGGAAATATGATTTATTCAGCTTTCAAAAACATGTATAATCACAAACATTCAGTATTAATACTGGTTTTGTGCTCCAAATTATGAATTTTTTTGTCTCGTTTTCTTTCAGTGAAGCAGGAATAAATGTGAGTTGGCTTGAAGATTTGATTCTGTGTTATTTAGCAGGAGAGGAACACATCCAGCTCTTTATGACTTTCAGATCTGTCCGATACGAGCCTCGGTCTAAACTCTCAGAGATAATCGCAAACAATTCTTCTGCGAGCGGCGGGAAGCCAAACGGCGACGCCGGCAGCAGCATATCAATCAGAATTATTCATATCACGAGGACAAAATATGGAGAGGAAATAGATGAAATATTTTATTTCAGCATCCTCCCTGTTTTAGATTAGTCTGATTTACAGAGTCCAGCAGATGCTGCTCGAGCGCTCCGAGACGACACAGAAAGAGCCACATCAGCAGCACAGCGTCCCATGATTCCCTGCAGGAACACACACGCTAAACCTGCTCTGAGATCTCTGATCCGAACACATTATACTCTGTTTACACTAAACCTCTCCTGCACTGCAATCTTACAAATAATGCTAAACAATTCATTTCACATGTAGTTTAATGTGTTACTTGCTATCTTCTGCAGTCCTTTGTCAAATTTACTAAGAATTTCTTCAGTCTAGATGCATTAAATGATAAGATTCATATTCATATGTGATCAGTGATGCAGTAAACTAACAGAAAATGCATTCATTCATCGATATATACCAGGGTTAAAATGTTTTGAGTGACTTTTTTTTAAAGAAATGAATCATTTAATTCATCAAATGGATGAAAAGTGCCAGTAAAGACATTTAAAGACTTGTGTTAAATAAACACTGTTCTTCTGAACTTCATCTGTGAATCCTGAAAAATAACATATTAATAAAAAATCAGTATATTATTATGATTTGTGAAGGACACTGAAGACTGGAGGATGATAAATAAATGACTGTTACACAGAACACAGCTGTGCAAACTGTACTAATGCTTCACAATTCTGACAGTATTTTTGATCCAATATAAGAAGAGACTCTTTATAAGCTGCTTCAGCTGAAAGCGTAGTTACACGACCCAGGCCTGATTATCTGAGAAACACACCGAACGAGCCGCGCTTCTCCCGGAGGACATGCTTCCAGCGTCTGCTTCCTCCATCGCTCATATCAGCACATATACAGACAAATCAACATTATCAGACTCCAGATACATATCTCATAGTGGCTGCATTTATCTACCGTAATCCAGGATACAGTAAAACTGACATTTGACACCCGACTATTCTTCATACATCTGATCAGATTGACTTTGATCATGCTTAAGTATTTTTCTTTAGTTAAACGCGTGAAGCGCTGCTAACTGTGATCTAATAGTGTACTTAACCTTAACAGCTATTCATTACATCATCTCGATCAGCACCAGGATGAGTTTGCATCAAGTTTAACAGAAAACTAAACTATAGAGAGTAAACTGAGAGAAAGGTTTTGACTGTCTGTGCCTTCAGAGCATCACTTGACCCTTGACCTCTTGGGTCAGGATGCTCTCGGGTCAGTCTTTGCGTGATTGACCCGATTTAATGAAGCCCGACAGCATTTCTTCAGTATTGAAGCTCACAAACACTGAGATTTACAGGGTTGAATCGACACAGCGACATGACTTCCCGTCGTCTCGCGCAGACTAATGTAACGCATGCAGGAACAGCGCGTGAACACTAAAGAACGCTGGAGTTTCTCCTGAAGTGTGCTGACACGAGCAGAAGAGCGATCAGAAAGCAGCGGCAAACTTCACCAGAGCAGCAGAAAACCGCGAAAACTCACCATGTGAGAGTCTCCGGTGCATGTCGTGTCGTCGGTGCTGAGGCGAAGCGCATCGGCGGAGAACCGGAGGAGGCTGCGTGTCAAACTCTCGCGCGCTGCCTACACAGACAGCATGGCGTCGCGCGCGCACTGCGTACTGCGTACTACTGTCACTCAGCCACACTAGATTAACCATATGCACTTTATATGTAAGTACATTTGTATATTATTAATAATAAAAAAATAAAATATTGTATATTATAAATACGTACCCTGATGAGTGTGTGTGTGTGTGAGTATAGAGAGAGAGAGAGAGAGAGAGAGAGAGAGAGAGCTAGATAATAACTGATGACATGTAATCTGGTTTACGTATTATTTATTTTAAATATATATTTTTATATATATATATATATTTACACATAAAATGCCATTATATTACAGCAAACATACATTTGTTTGATGTTATATACAAATTATTTAATTAGTTATAAGTTTAAAACCTCTACATTTCCTTTACGAATCCCAATTTGGAAAACCTTGACATAAGATCCTATTTATAGAAATCTAAAATGTAAATTAGGTTAGGTTAAAAATATCCTCACAATAACATTAGGCATACTTAAAATGTAATGAATTACTACCTCAGAATTTTTGTAATTTTTCTAAAAACATAATTTAGAATCAGTAATGGACTACAATTTTTAATTTAGTGTTGATGTAGAGATTCAGGAAGTGGTATCCAGTATTCAGTGATCTTGTATATTAGCCAAAAGACACTGATGAATACATTACAAAAAATCTTCAGCTTTTGGTTTTATTTTTTATGAAAAACCTATGAAACAAAATAGCTTTAACACATCTAAATTAGTATTAAACACATCTAAATTAATTCTAATGAATTTATTAGAATTATTAGTTTTAACTAATAAACTTTATATGCAAAAAAAAAAAAAAAATTCACTTAAAAGGTCTTGGATAATCTAACCATCAAAAAAAAAAAAGAAAAGAAATTGCATTGTTGTCGCTCAAAGCTTCAGAAAGCACCTTGTCTTTCAAAAGTTTCTGTGCACACCTGTAAATCCATTTCTATTCCTTTTATTTCAATCTTTAGGAAGCCTAAGCTAAATGAAATAATCTAAATATATTGAATGCATTGAATTATTGTGAGTCTCTCTGACAGCGCCACCTGGCACCCGACTGATATCAGTGAGACGGAGGTGAACACATCCTGCGGGGATCTCAAGTCCAACATGAATGTAGTTTAATGCTGAAGACGGTAAGTCTAGTTAGTGCGGCGCTGCAGTGAGTTAATGAGTGTCCAGCAGCACATGTGTGTGTTTGGGGTCAGTTTATGGCTCTTGTGTCGAGGGTGTAGCTCCCAGCGCTGTTTTCAATGAAAGCGCAGTTATTTTAGCTCCAGACATGTTTACATTTCTGTGGTCGAGTCTCTAACTTTCCTCTTTCGCTCTTTTTTCTGCTTCTCTCATTTCAGAGTCCCTAAAGTACCAGACATTCCTGCAGTCTGCCAGAAACAGAGACGCGGCGAGGAGGAGAAATAATATAGAAGAGCGAGAGACATAGACACACAGAGAGAGAGAGAGAGAGAGAGATCTGTCTGTCTGGATTGATGGCTCTCATTAACTCTGACCTCTCTCTCTCTCTCTCTCTCTCTCTCTCTGTGAATGAGTGTCTGTTGTTCTTTCACACAAATGTCTTTATTTTGGGTTTGATGAAGATAAATCCTCTCAGAATCTCTGTCTATTTGTCACGGGTGTGTATTCATGTTGATTGTGTGTTGCGATTCTTTCTCTGTGCTGTAAAGACTTGTGTGTGTGTGTGTGTGTGTGTGTGTGTTATGTGCTTCTGTAAATCAGCATACGGTTTCAGACACACGTAGAGTCTAGACGGTGCAGATTGGACTGAAGTCTGGAAGCCATTGCTGCTGCTGTGTGTGTGTGTGTAAGTGTGTGTGTGTGTGTGTGTGTGTGTGTGAGATGTGTGTGTGTGTGTGTGTGTGTGTAGATTTTCTTTATTCAGTGTTGAAGTACATGGAAACTATCCAAAGTAGAGAAACTGCATCTCTGTCTTCATCCATGTACATGGTTACTAGTTTAAACTGTGTTTATAAAAAACAAAAACATGCTACACTTATAATACTCAATAATAAAACCATTGTTATTTTATCAAGTTAGATTATTTGTATTTGTGTAAAATCTGAACAAGAAGATTTTAACCCGCCGTGCGAAGCTTAGATCTAAAATGATTTGCGCTCCGCACTCCGAATATCTGTCTATCTATACTTATAACCACAGCCATATCCCCCAGCAGCCCACGCCTGGTCGCCCGCTGAAGCTCAGCAGGGCTGATGGTCAGTGGATGGATGGGACACCTCCTGGGAACCTAGGTTCTGTTGGTAGAGGTGTTAGAGAGACCAGCAGGGGGTGCTCACTTTGTGGTCTGTGAGGGTCCTAATGGCCCGGTATAGTGACGGGGACCCTACACTGTCAAAAGAGTACCGTCTTTCGGGTGAGATGTTAAACCGAGGTCCTGACTCTCTGTGGTCATTAAAAATCCCATGACACTCATCGTAAAGAGTAGAAACCCCGGTGTCCTGGCTGAACTCCCACTGACCCTTGTCTGTCATGGCCTCCCAATAATCCCCATCCATTGATTGTCTGTGTCTCTCCCCTCTCCACCTGTAGCCGGTGTGTGGTGAGCGTTGTCCAGGTGGATGCTGCACACTGGGGGTGGTTGAGGGTTAGGTTACCCACAATTGTAAAGCGCTTTGGGTGTATGGCAATACACAGAAATATCATTCATCATCATCATCATCTGAATCTAATGATTCTTTATCCAGTGGTGTGTCCATGTTTTCTGGGGTGTCTCTCTTCATAGGTGTAATGGTGTTTCTACTGTACAGACTGTATGTGGTATTGTCCTACACTGACCCAACACACACACACACACACTGTTTAACTCTCCACACGTCACACTCACACACCTTACGGATCGTCTTCAACACTTCAGATATTATACAATATATATTATACATTGTTATTGTCATTTTTTGTCATTGTTTTTTTTTTTTTTAGTTCTCTCTTCATTCATTTTAATTTACTACATCATAAATTAGGTCTATAATACCCCAGTGAGCTGAAGTTGATGAGTGTTTGATCTGATCTTCTCCAGCAGGAGGCGCCACACACACACTCTCTCTCTCAGACACACACACACTCTCTCTCACACACGTTTGTTTTGCTATCTTAGTGAGGACATTACATAGACTTCAGGTGAATGATATTTTCTAACCCCAAACCCAACCCCTCTCCCTAAACCTACCCTTCATAGAAACATGTGCAGGACACTAGATCTACATCAAATCTACTGGAGACTGATTTAGAAGCCTTTTTATTTAGTGAGGACCAGCTAAATGTCCTCACTAGTGGCTTGTTTTCATCTTTCACTGTATAAGTGACGACATTTGGTTCCTCACAAGTATAGTCAAACCAGTACACACACACAGACACACACACACTCACACACTCTCTCAGACACACACACACTCTCTCTCACTCTCACACACACACACACACACACAGATCTGCTGCTGCGGAGTTCTGATGGTTCAGTTCTCTCTCAGAATCACTCAGTGAAGCTCAGAAACACAACAAAGCCCCCCAACAACAGTCCAGTGCTGTGTTTGTTTCCTCTCACTCTCTCCTTGACCTGCTCAGGGGCTATGAATATGAATATGAATATAACCACCGCACAAACATTCAGTGTCCATGGTTACCAGATTCTGCTTCTCATAACAACACTCACATTCAGAAACCTCATGTTTGGTGAGAGTGAGAAAAGGTTACTGTGTTTGTGTGTGTGTGTGTGTGAGAGAGAGAGAAGAGAGTGTGTGTGTGCGTGTGTGTGTGTCTGAGAGAGAGAGAGAGAGTGTGTGTGTGTGTGTGTGTGTGTGTGTCTGAGAGAGAGAGAGAGTGAGTGTGTGTGTGACAACATGGTTTAAGGACACTCCTGTGTCCCCGTAAAACAAAAAAATTATAAAACATACTGAACAGTGTTTGAGAATGTAAAAGTGTGTGTGTTTCCTGTAAGGGGTAGGTTTAGGTGTAGGGTCAGTGTAGGACAATACCACATACAGTCTGTACAGTAGAAACACCATTACACCTATGAAGAGTCCCCAAAATGCAAGTGTGTGTGTGTGTGTGTGTGTGTGAGAGTGAGTGTTTTCACACACACCACTGTCATGGACGGGAGACGAAGGCCACAGGTTGCTAAGCAACACTCAGTGTGATAGAAAGCAGGACAGAGAGTGAGAAGTTGATCTTCAGATCAAGCAGCATGAACACAAACACATTCAGGACTGATCTCTGAATCCGAGCAGTGTTTACATCAGCTCCGACTGAAGCAGACTTTGTGCAGCTCTTCCTTCTATTCTTTCAGTTAAATCCACAAACAGCTCACTGATGTGTACGCCTGCTTTTACACGTTTCACACATAAACTCACAGTTTAGCAGACGTCACAAACATTCATGTACATCTGACCGATTTTAATACATGAACGCAGCATTGTGCATAACTTTACTGAGAACAAACTCAATCAGACACACATTTAGTTACAAACATTGTAGATTATTGAAGTCAATCCTTTAAAATATGCTGAAAGTAATCATTCAGATCTGATGTGAACGAGAAACTCTGTTCAGAGATATGAACTTTTTACATATATAAATAAATATATATATATTAGTCAAATAATATTAATAATAATAATAGTAATACCTAGAATATTGAAATCTACAGAGGGTGGCAGAATAAAATAGAAATAAAAAATATGTAACTTTTATAGCTATAAAACAACCAAAGTATTCTAAAACCTTGAGTAAAATTAAAATGAAAGTAATGGAAATAAAAAAATAATTAAAAATTTTCAAATACTAAATATTTCAGGTGAAGAAATACACAAAGGTACACTAAATCTTGAGCTGATATATTTCTGTAAATTAAACTTTCAATTTCAGATATATATTTCATTGAGCTTTACTGTTTATAATATTATTTATTACGGATTTAAAATATATTCTAGACTGTAAACTGTGAACTTAAGGTGAGTTTTACTAAATCACAGCATTTTTCTGACAGTAACTCAGTCCCAGAGATTGTCTCAGTTTACCTGAAGCTCCTAAAGTCCTGATATCACGAGTAACTTCGATCTGCTGAGGATGAGACAATAGAGATGAGCTGCTTTCACACTGAATAATTAGTGCTCGTGGGAGGAAACTGCCAATCATCACTGAAAGAGAAGAAGGTGTGATACCTGCTGTGACACCATTACACACACACACACACACAACCCGTCTGTCCTGTCCTGGACACATATACAAATCAGCACAGGAGCCTCTGGTTCTAGTAAGGACTCTAGCTGCTGTAGTCTATTTATCAAGCGTGCAGAACAACCACCCAGTAAAGCATTACAATAATCTAACCTCGAGGTCATAAAC
>JAUMHR010000059.1:17159153-17176364 GCA_032361145.1 Enteromius fasciolatus | reverse complement strand
AATGTTTGGTTTTGCAACAGAAGTCGAAGGTTTTGTGACTGTAGTTTGAATTTTAGAGTTTGTGTTTAGTGTTTTGAGACAAAGAGATGAGATTTTAGGAAATGTGTTTTAGCAACTCAGAAAAACTGTAAATCCTTTCTGACCATGATGCTGATGTAGAAGCAATAGTCAGTGTGTCAGTAAAGGATGTGAATGGGTGCCGTCAGACGGAGAATCAAAACACCACAATACTCCACAGCACTCCAGTCCATCAGTTCACATCTGGAGAAATAATGAAGTCAAAGTTAGCTTTATTTGTCAATTCCTCCAGAGAACTGAAACTGTGTTACTCTCAGACCCTTGCTGGATAGCAGGTAAACATTAAATACAAAAAGAGTTTCTAAAAAATGCAAGTAAAAATTGTAATAAATACAATTATACATACAACAAAAAAGCAATGTAATATACAGTATACAAGCAAGCGCACATGGCACTGTACAAATAGTGCAAATGGAGCTTGTGTACGATAGAGCGAAGCCTTGTAACAGACAGCAGTCCAAAGCTACACAAAGTGACTGGTGCCGTGATAGAGAGTGTGTGTGTGTGTGTGTGTGTGTGGCGCCGTGATGCAGCTCCACAGGATGCTCTGGATGGTGTCTCTGTAGAAGGTGTTCATGAGAGGAAGAAGAGGCGCTGCTGTGATTTCTTGGCCAGTGCTGTGGTGTTGTTCGTCCAGGAGAGATCCTCGGTGATGTGCACATCCAGGAACTTGGTGCTGCTCACTCTCTCCACAGACGCAGCGTCGATGGTCAGAGGAGCATGCTGAGTGTGTGCTCTCCTGAAGTCCACAACAATCTCCTTCATCTTCTCCTCATTCAGAGAGAGATTGTTGTCGACACACCACGTGGCCAGGCGCCTCACCTCGCTTCTGTAGTCCGTCTCATCCCTGTTTCTAATGAGACCCAGCACAGTCGTGTCGTCCGCAGACTTGATGAACAGACTGGAGCTGTGTGACGGTGTGCAGTCGTGGGTCAGCAGAGTGAAGAGGACACACCCAGCACACACCCCTGAGGGCCCCGTGTTTAAAATGATGTTGCTGGATGTGTTTCTGCCGACCCGTACTGCTTGGTGGGGAAATCCAACAGCCAGCTACTCAGTGAAGTGTTGAGCCCCAGCTGGACCGGTTTTTGAGTGAGCTGTTGGGGGATTGTTGAATGCTGTGAAGCAGCATCCGGACAGATGAGTCTGTTTTGTCCAGGTGTGTGAGCGCTGAGTGGAGGGCAGTGGAGATGGTGTCGTCGGTCGAGCGGTTGGGCCGATACGCAAACCGTAAGGGGTCCAGGGAGGGGGCAGGACAGACTTGATGTGTTGCATGACTAGCCGTTCGAAGCACTTCATCAGGATGGGAGTAAGTGCAACAGGACAGTAGTCGTTAAAGCAGGAGGGAGATGACTTTTGTTTTTAAGATGTTTTTAACTCAAATGATTTCTATAATTCCGTAGTTCATAATAACACTACCTCCAGTCACTAAAAGACTGTTTCCAAATAACTTATAGTACATTTAATTAAGTCATATTTTCATTTGGTTGGACAAATTTGCACACAGCTGCAGAAACACTGTTCCGAGGTTCTGAGGCCAATGCACCGCTAGATGGAGACAAACCCCGCGGGTCAGCAGCGTCCAGCACAACACTAACAAAACAGAGCGATACTCGGCTATACCGAGCAACAGACACGCTGTGTGGCGCTGAACGACACACCGCGATGTAAAGTGACCGCTGATCACACGCTCGGTGCTCGGTGCTCGGTGATGACGCCACGCTCTGCTCCGCGCGACAGGACGCGAGGCGCGCGACGACTAGGACGACCGACAGCCGCGCGCTCGAGAGAACAGCAGGATTTTTCCATCCGGGAATCCCTGGAGACGCGAAAGTTTAAAGTTAAAAAAGAAAGAGAAACTGAAATAAAAACTGGACGATTCTGGAGTGTTTTAAAAAGATTATCATAATAATTTATTATGTTATTATAACACATAATTACGATTTTACAGCCCTTATGAAAATAAACCATGATTTTACTACAAATACAACCAAAAAAGCATGGTTACTGTTGTTAAACCATGGTCACCACGAATTTATTTTGCTACTCTAACCATAGTTTTACCATGGTATTTGTAGTAAATCTGTGGTTATAGAAATGGCGATCAATATGCAAAAACAAAAACAAACAAAAGCATCCTTACTACACGTTTACTACACTGACACAGAGAGTCCTTACAACAGGTAAAGGATAATAAGGAACTGTGTTTAACATGATTTAGGAACAGAGACACACAGAAATATAAATAGCTTATTTAGCTTGACCAACAATACCATTCATTAGCTGACATTTACATTTCTGTAGTCTAGTGTAAAGTCTACAGTCTGAATTACACAATAATAATAAACAGCCCTACTCAAAACTCTCTCTCACACACTGAGTTTTAAACTGTTCAGAAGAAGGGATTCTAAAATATATAGAATTCATTTGTTCTATTGTATTTAATTATACATGCATGTATTAATTTGTTTGTTTGTTTACTATTATTTTTTAAAACATGCTCTAGATTCAATGTCATTATTATGAACTGTTTGGCAATACTTTGCAACAACTTCATGTGAATAAAACATACTGAATAGAACTGAACTGAAAGAGAGAGGGAGGGAGAAACAGAGATAAATAGCAAGAGAAAGAAAGAGACACAGAGTGACAAAGAGAGAGAGAGAGACACACATACAGAGAGAGAGAGAGCGAGCGAGCAGAGGAGGAGGAGAGAGAGAGAGAGAGGGAGGGCCGATCCATACAAGGCTTGAGAGCAGAAGGAAAAAACAAGAGTATTTGCAGGATATTGTCACAGGATGTGTTTGAGAGCGAGAGAGACGGAGGAGAGCAGCATGAGTGTGAAGAGCAGCGGAGCAGCACACTACTGAGGTGACACACCTGAGACACACACACACACACACACACACACACACACACCTGCGCTTTACCACAATCACAACAGGTCACTCTCTCACTTACAGCCCTTTCATCTTGTTTTCTGTGAGAATATCTGAACTCTGCTGATGCATTAATGGCTCAAGTAAAGTAACTCAAGATATTGCGTCTTGTTTTCTGTAAAAATATATGAACATTTTGTTTTTGCAAAAATATCTGACAAAAGTGCAAAAAGCCTTTGATTTAAAAAATGTTTTTCTGATATTTGAACTTCTGGTAACGCTTTATCACAACAGACATGCTACTAACAGTAACTCTCTAACTAGCAGTCAGTGGAGTATTAGTAGACCTTCTGACACTTCCACAACATACTACATACTATCAGAAACTACAAGTGTACTAACCCTAACTAGTCTACTCTGAGAGTTAGTATGTAGCTGCAAATGAATGAGTATTAGTTGGCATGTAGTTGCTTATAGAAGTGCCCTCATGTTTTTAATAATGTTGTGAAGTACATGCCTCTTGATTGAAGAATGCTCATATGGTAGAGGATGATTTCCTGCAGTGTGTGGTTTACCCCTTCTTCCTCTGATTGGCTCATTATGAGTAACCGCTGGAGATCAGAGGGTTAATTTGTGCTGAAACATCACCTCTGATATATATTTAACACGTAATGTGGAAACGGAGATTAACCTTTCATATTTCTGCTGTGCTCGTCACGTGTGGGCGTTTCTGTTCATGTCAAATATCAAAAACCCAGACAGGAGTGACACATCTGTTGACATCGAGAAAGAGTGGATGTTCCACTTTAGCAGACATCACCGGGGTTAAAAACAGAAGCGGTGACGTGAGCGCCTGCGCAGTGATGTCACACTCATGTCATTCGTCCTCATTCTGTGTCTCTGCAGCATCATGGGAAGCTGTCTCTGGATACTGATGCTCATGGTCAACCAGGTCCAGTCCTTCAGACGTCCAGTGGAGCCCTGGGCCTGTCGAGTGGTGAGTTTAACTGAGAACAGATTCAAGCATCAGCTGCTTGGACTTTAAATGGAAGACTTGTGCTCTCTTCTAGAATTTCAGAAGCTCAGATTGGCAAAATAAGTCTTAAAATCTGACCCTGGAGCACCAAACCAGAGTAAATAAGATTCCCACTGATGTCTGGTTTGTTAGGATAGATACAACTATCAGAAAAATCTGAGGGAGCAAAAAAAATAATCGAAATATTGAGAAAATCTCCTTTAAAGTCCTTTAGACATGCATACGCTACAAAAAAAAAGTGTCTAGAAAACCCTTCTTGATTTAAGAATTGTATGTATTTTGGCTGGAAACAATCCCCTTGAAAAGCATTTTTTTGCAGTGTATTACTAATCAACAATGAGGTTTTGATATATTTACAGCAGGATCTCTAATTAATATCCTAAAGATTTTTGGCGTAGAATTTTGACCCATAGCTTGTATTGCTATAAATACACTTGTGCTGTTTGCGATTGCTTCTGTGCTCCAGGGTCATGGATATGAACTCAATCGTTTCTCATCAGCTCATCCGCTGACTCACTCGTGTCTGTTTCCTCAGGGGATAAAACAAATGTCAGTATCAATTAAACACTTAGACTTTACAATCAGAGAAACCATCTCCAGGTCTGATTAGTCTGACGTTCAGTGCTTCTTTAACATAGCAGTTATTATAATTACTGATGATTATATACAATTCTTTGCTTAGAAACCAACGGACCCACATCTAGAGAACCATATCAGGCAGGAACCTCCTCCAGTGAGTCTGATTACGAGCCTAGAGTCTGATAAGATGAAGGGTAGTGAGTTCAGAATGACTGTGCTCCAGACAGGAAACCTCCTCTGACCGTCTGATTGGACACCAGTGACGCTGACAAGCGTGGAGGAAGTGTGTGTTAGATGAAATAAAGCAGCTCTCCATTATGTCTCCATCCTCCGCCGAAGCCTGGCGGAAACACAGGGTCAGTCCCAGAGACCAGGGAAAATCCTGAGCCAGAGTTATCTAGAGAGCATAAATAGAGTATAGATGGAGCACAGATAGAGTAAACCCAAAGCTGCTTTAAATCAGACGTCACGCTGAAGACTGTGGGGCTGATTGTGTTGAAATCTTCCAGGAAACCCATGTGTGATGTCACCAGTTTACAGCGGTCAAGCCTTTCTGAGCAAGATTTGTAAATGAAGTCTCTTCTGCTCACCAAGCCTGCATTTGTTTGATCCAAATATTGAAATATTTTACTATTTAAAACAATTGTTTTCTCTGTAAATATGCATTAAAATCTAATTTATTTCTGTGATGATTTGCTGAATTTTCAGTCTTCATTGTCACATGATCCTAATCATAATAATATACTGATTTACAGCTCAGCAAAAATTTCTGATTATTATTGTAAATATTTAAAAGTACACCGAGTACATTTTTTGTACAAAAGCTTGGAGTCAGTGTAATGTTTTTGATTTAGGAAAGGGAATAATAGAAATGAATACTTTTATTTGGCAAAGGGATCAAAAGTGTTGATGAAGACATTTATATTGTTACAAAAGATAGGATCAATGGAGCTAAAAATTAAGCTTTAATATCACAGGAATAAATTACATTAAAAAAGTAATAATGTACTGTTTTGCAGTACTTTGGATTAAATAAATGCACACCTGGAGAACAGAAGAGACTTCTTAAAAAGAAATCTTACTATTCAGAACATTTAACCGGTAGAGAATATTACTTTTACTTGTGCAATGTCATTATTTTATTAGTATTTTTGTCTTGTTTTTTCATTTAAATAATTTTCAATCAAGATGTATTTACTTGATCCATAAAATTAACTTAAATTCATCTTGATTTAAGAATGTTTAGATGTTTATACTAGAAAACAAGACAAAAACACTAAGCAAGAGAGTAATGGTAAACACTGTTGGCTAATAGCACTCATTCTTGTCTGTTTAAGGTCCACGAGGATGTGGACTGCAGCAGTCTGAGCCTCAGAACCGTCCCGGAGCGATTACCGGCCACCATCCACCTCCTGGATCTGTCTCAAAACCTCCTGCAGAACCTCACGAGCCACGAGCGTCTGGTGCTCTCCGCCGTCCATCACCTGAACCTCCAGGCCAACAAGATCCAGTTCATCCAGCCGGGTCTGTTCCAGAACACCAGCCGCTTGGAGGTGCTGGACCTGTCGGGAAACTCACTGAACCTTTACGCGGCTCTGAAAACCTCTGTCGGGCCGCTCACAACAGTCCGGCATCTGGATCTATCTGGAAACGGTCTGTTCACGGACATGAGCGATTACTTCCTGAGCGAGGCCCCGGTCCTCACCAACCTCTCGTTAGACGGGAACAGCATTACTAAAATAAGCAAGCACACGTTCACTGGCTCTCAGGCTCTAACGAACATCGACCTGCATAATAACGTCATCATAGAAATCGAAGAAGGAGCTTTCGAGTCTCTCACGGACCTCTCAGAGCTCGATCTGTCGGTGAACTCCATCTCGTGCATTACAGACTTCAACCTCTTCCAGCTCAGATCTCTGAACTTGAGCAAAAACAGCTTGACCAGTTTCCAGACCGCCGATTCGGAGCAGGAATTCGAACTTCTGTATTTGGACCTGAGAGAAAACAAGATCCTGTACTTCCCTGTGCTTCCCCAGAAGAACAAACTCATGTACCTGGACCTGTCCAGAAACCTCTTGAGAAGCGTGAACTGCTCCGGTCCGCTGGAAGAGCTGGAGAACCTAAAGGCCAGTGGATATCTATTCACCAACCATGACAAACCCCTCTGCCTTTGCGTCGATCAGCAGCACCAGAATCTCTCCAGCTTGCTCTACTTGGACTTGAGCTTCAACCAGCTCAAAGCCATTCCCTCCTCGTTCTACAGCAGCATGGTTTCTCTGGAGAGCCTAAACGTCAGCAATAACTGTTTAGAGAGCTTCAGGGTGGATTCGGAAGGCCGCCTGAACTCGCTGAAGACCTTGGACATCAGCTACAACAACCTCCAGAACCTGTCCTTCGCGGAAAACACACTAGCTGCTTTGGAAGTCTTGCACCTTCAAGGAAACGCCCTGATCACGCTAGACGCCGGGATTTTCTCCAGGCTCCCCAACATACAGAGCCTTCACCTCCAGAAGAACCTGTTTAGCATCTGCCCTTCTCCCAACGACTGCATCCGACTGTCCTCTATCCCTACCCTGAACTATCTGTACCTCTCAGAGAACAGTCTCGAGTCGGTTCCACCTCATGCGTTTCGCGGAAGCCCGCTGCTTATCCTGGATCTTTCCCTGAACGCCGACGTGAGCTTGGGCTCGTACTCTCTCTCAGGTTTGGAGTCTTCCCTCGTCCATCTTTCTCTGAGAGGAAACCAGCTCCGAACTCTATCCGTCGACTTCACCTCCTTCCCGAAGCTCAAGTCCTTGGATCTGTCAGTGAACCGCCTCACGGGGGTCTCTCTGTGGAGTGGAGATTCTTCCGTGGAGTCCTTGAACCTGCAGAATAACAGTCTGGTGACGCTAGCCTCCGACGCCGTTCTGGTTCTGCAGAAATCGCTCCGGACTCTATATGTCGGCTCAAACCCCTTGAGCTGCTGCGGGAACCCGTACCTCCTGACTCTGCTCCAGCAGGACCGACTGAGCGTGCCGGACATCTCGGCTGTGACCTGCTGGTTCACCAGAGACTCGGAGAGCGTGGAGATCAGCTTGAGCGCCCTGCGAGCGGAGCACTGCGAGGAGCTGGACCGGAAGGTGCTGTGGATCAGCGTGATTGTGGCACTGGCGCTCGGGCTGACGCTGGTGTCCGTGGTGGCCCTGAAACTCTGTCACTCCAAAACGCACGGCTTCAAACGAGGCATCAAAGCTTGAGCCAAAAGAAGGAAAAGAAACCGAAGCGCACTCACCTGACGGTGGTTTCAGTGTGTGATGCGTGGGTGAATCTGGAACAAGCTCAGTGTCACCATCCTTCGCGTTTACATCACTTGTGACATTTGCTATTTAAACAGAAACGCATGCAATATTCACAGAATACTCTGGTGAGGGTACACCGGCCAGATGGCACAACCGTGTTTTTGTGCTTATCTTCTACACTACACTTTCTGATGCACGCACTTTATTGATTGTGACTGTGAATATGAGAGCACATGGTTAATGTGAACCGATGAGGACAGACGCCAGCTTGACCGGAGAGGGTTGAAGAGTGAGACGTGACTGTGGAGTGTGTTGTATCTCAGACAAATATTGTCCTCTCCTAACAAACCAGACATCAGTGGAAAGACTGTTCAGCTTCAGATGATGCGTAAGTCTCAATTTCAAGACCTGGACCCTTACGACTGGTTTAGTGCTCCAGGGTCAGATATGTGAATGTTGTGCATCAGCCAGAGGAAGAGTTTTTACTGGAACACCTGCAGCAGAGCGACTCTTTCCTGTTGTTGAGCTCAGTTTCCTATGGTTCCCTCGCCCTGATGATTTTTTGGTTCAGTCTCTGTCTCTGAGCTGAGCTGGACTGGGGATCAGGTGCAGCTCTGCTCCGAACACACACATGAACACACATCGGCCACAATGTTTGTTGAGTTGTTTTTAGATATTTCCAGCCTGGAGCTGAAATAGGTTTGACCCTGGAGTCTATATCAGGCATGGATAAAGATAGACAGGAAATCCCTGTTAAAGGAAGCGCTATCATCACCGCAGATATTAATAGAAGCTTGTTTCAGAGCTGTTGACGCGCTCATGACAGCAGCTTCCTCCTGTCCATCTGAGTCAGGCCACGCCCCTTCTGCTTTTAGACACATGACAGAACCCTCAGACGTCACACACACACACACACACACACACACACACGTCATGTATTAGCAGTCACTACACACCAGTGCTATATGAAGGAACTATTTCCACAATGTTTGTATAATGAACTACTGTGTGAATCTATTTATGAAGTATTTTCCTAAATAAAAGGTCTCTGTTATATGCGGTCTGTTCCCTGTTGCTGCGCACCAAGAGTTCATAAATAAATACATTATTCCCAAATTACACTTTATTTCCATAATCCACTATTTACTAAAAATTAAACTTAACAAAGTATTAGTAGAATTATGTTTACAGTATGGTTAGTAGAATAAGTTAACTTATTACTTGCAAAGTCACTTATGTCTATTGAGGGCAGGGTTAATAGTAAAAACTAAAATCACAAGAATAAGATAAAATGTATTTTGTTACTTCAAGAAAAAATAACTATTATATATATATATTATAACACTTATGCAACATTTCTATTTTTTTTAAATGATTAATAGCAATTAATCTAAACTGCATCAAGTTTTTGTTTACATAATATATGTGTGTGTACTATGTATATTTATTATGTATTTATTATGTATTAACAAGAAAAATATGCTGTGTTTATGTATTAAATATATTTATATATGATACAAATTATATGAATATAAATATGCATGTAACTATTTTCTAAATCTATAATGTTTGTGTGTATTTATATATACATAATAAATATATACACAACACACACACATATATTATGCAAACTAAAGCTTGGATGAGATTGTTATTTTTATTTACTTTAATTTCATGTTCTTAAACCAAACAATCAATTCAATAAATAAATAAAATTACAACTGAAATAAAAATGAAAGAAAGAGAAGTATAAAGAAATAATCTAAAATAAATTAAAATGACAAAAACAGTAAAATTACTAAAACTTTACACTGTAAAAAAAATCTGTAAAATGTACGCAGCTGTGGTTGCCAGAATAAAACCTACGGTAACAATATATATTTTTAATTATAATATAAGTTTTAATTTAAATTTACAGTTAAATACCGTAATTTATATTAATACACCGTAATAACTGATATAATGTTAATATACAAAAAAATAGGATAAAATATGAAAATAAAAGCTACTACAAATTATTAACAAAAACTGTAATGTTATATCGGTGTTACTGAGGACCCTCGAAATAAAGTGTTAGCAGAACAAATACTCTGCTGACCGCTAGTTGAGTTACTCATAACCCGTACAGTCTAAATAAAGTGTTAGCAATTCTAAAGTAGTTTCCTTGATAGCCTGAAAAGGAAATAGTTAATCTCTGAAATGACTTTCCACTGACATCACTGTAATAGCAGATAATTGTCAGATATACATGCAGTCATTGTTTTAGGAAACTCGCGAGGTTTGACTGCATTCTGACGACACACACTTCAGCTCTAAGACAATCTTCTTCTTTAGTGTTCTTGCACAGATATTGATTGCTGATTGATTACATTCATAATTGCATCAAAAAAAAAAATCTTCAAATTTTTATTTAAAAATATTTAGATGCAAATGAGTCATTTACTGAAATATGTGGTGATTTGCATAAATTTCTATTACAAAAACATGATGATGTCAGTTTCAAAATTCTTCTTTCTTTTTTTCCATATTAGAGTCAAAAGAGTTTTCCAGAGGGAAATTTGGGTCTCTTATTTTGGTCATTTAGAAAATGCTTTAATCTGTTGGGAAAAGGTGCCCTTCCAATATGAGAGACCTGGAGCAGATTGAAAGGAAGAGTGGTCCACAATCCGGGTGCAAGAAGCTTATTTATGGTTATAGGAAACGACTGATTTCAGTTATTTTTTCCAAAGGATGTGCAACCAAATATTAAGTTAAGGGTGCCAATAATTTTGTCTAACCCATTTTTGAAGTGTTGTGTGACATTATGTCAAATCTTTTGGTCTGTTCCAATGCACTCAAAGGGAATAAACACGTGCACCACAACGTGTTAATGCAATACTTTTTGTGAGAAATACTTGATTCTCCTGAAACTGTAAATGCTTTAGAAAACACTATATTTTCATAATTATTTTGAGAAAACAGCTTTAAACATATGTATTGTAATTAAAACTATGGACACTTAAATCCTTTCCCGTGTACAGTAAATGCATCTTGACTGAATAATGTACAGAAGTATATGAGTTATGAACTGATCACACAGCATGGCAGAGAGCAACTCTAGCACAATGCCCATCAGGCCTGTCCAAACAGGAAGTAGCTCACAGGAAGTGTGCAGCACAAACATGGAACACTTCGTTCTCAGAGACGCGCTGCTGTTTGTCCGGCTGCTTCCCGCTGTTTCAGCTCGTAAAGCTGAGTTATGTCATCCTCCAGATTATATTACACTGCAAAAAACATTCTCTTAATTAGTATTTCTGGAAATAACATTCTTCAATCAAGATGCATAAATGATTAGAGATATCTAAATTAGTTAATTTGTCAACACGAACACCCTCAAATATATCGCTGTGATTAAAAATAAGCCATAATGTGCTGTTAAAGTCGAGTTTATGCTCAACTTAAAATGACAAGTTTAGGGAACTTTAGATACTTCAGATATAAGTCCTCTGAACTCAACGTTATTAAATGAACATATTTCATTCACTCCTTTAGAAATTTAGCGTCAGCATACTTCTGATTAAAGCAGGAGCGAGTGTAAAGGAATTTCTCCTGGCTGTTTTCCAGCTCATCTTCATGTGTTTGATTGAGACGCAGGGCTGTGTAATATCCCTCTCTGACGTCATCGTTTGGTGGTTTTATCGGCTAGTCTTCGATGTAAACGCCTCTTCACGAGCAGAATGAGTAACAGGGTTTTCTGTCTATAATCGCAGCACTTCCTCCTGATGACACGAGCGGTCATCTGACATGCTAATGAGGTCATGTGACGCTGCCAATGAACTCTTCTTCTCTTGTTTTGGTTTGAGGAGCACAATGGAGTGGTTGATGAGTGAAGATCAAGGAGAAGCTGATTGCTCTGTGTTTGTGTACGAGCTGAAGACGGTAATTACGCTTCATAATAGCAGTAAACCCTGTCTTTATGATGTGTAGGACAGTCTTGTTTTCACACGAAGGTGTAATTACCAGAAACCAAAGGAGTGTTTGAAGAGAGACAATAGCTGTGTTCATCTTCATCATCCTCATCATCATCCGGCTGAAGAATGAGGAAAAGTGTCAGAAACTTCCCTGAGTCATGATTACCTGTTCAGGTCTGTCCTGTTCAGGGCTTCGTTCGCAGGCATCAAAGAGGAAACGACTACAGTCTGGAAATATTCAAACAATATAACGCAGTCTCATTCACTGACAGCCACAGAAACACTTCACTGTCGCACCGCAGATATACATACGCTTACTTTCTAATGATTTTTGTCTTGGTTTCTATAAGATTTGACGAGTGAGATGAAGATATTTAGTCTTGTTTATTAAATATTTGTTAGTTTGTAAAAATATCTGCCAATAGGGGAAGAATTAGTCTTTTCTTTTTACCTTCTTTAAGCAAAAACATAAGAACATTTTATAACATAATATCTTAAATCATAGACATTAAAACTAGAAAACAAGCCAGAAATATCACTAACAATCATTTTTTGACGTGTTCACATCCTATTTCTGACTATTGGAATAACTCCTGCCCTTTTTAAAAAGTCTTGTTTCCAGTCAAAATATCGAACAATCCTTAAATTAAGAAAGATTTTCTTGACATGTGAAGATTAACGTAATAGTAATTAAAAAAAGAAAGTCAAACACTACATTCAGATGAAAGCAGGATTATTTTTCTGATCATTAGCAGATTCGTTTTTTATCAAATATCTTGAGTTGTTTTGGTTTTCCAGCATGTATCTTCATTTAAGAAATTATTTGTTTTGGAAAACAGCATAAAAATCCAGACAAACATCACTTCTTGCAATGAAAACAATTATCTGTTTAAAGCTGTCATAACACAGTAATTACATAAGTACTGAGGACGAGCTGTTGTACTTTCATGAAACAAGATGTTCTTATCATGTAAGTTCTGAAACAGCTTGTAGTGATGAAGCTGTCACAGACAGATGTTACAGACCGAGTCTGCTACACGTGTAACAGTCTCATGGTTACATTAGTATCTGTGTGAAAACAGACCGATCTATAATGTCGTTACATGATACATACATTGTGTATGACACCTTAAAATCAAGTGTTACCAAAACATATTTTCTATTTATTTATTATTATGATCATTCATTTAGTTTATTTTATTTGCATTTTTGGGAGGTTTGTCATGTTTAACTGCTCTCTGAGTGCGTATGAGCTCAGTATTACTAACAGCGTTTCTTCTGCGCTGAAGTCAAATCAAAGGAATTCCAAGTGAAATGAGCAGCAGATGGAAAGCGTCTGGAGCACCGACAGACCAAACAAATCACACACAGACATCTCTCGAGATCATTCCACTCGTGTTTGCTTGTCCTCCGCACCACCGGAAACACACGCATCTTCTCCCTTCTCATCTTCTAGGGTAAAACAAGATCAATTCACCGTACTGTAGTTAAGTTATTAAGTCTTATTTTCTTTAAAAAATATCAAAATGTTGTTAGTTTTTACTTCAAACAAGTGACAGTATCTGAGATGATTTTTCTTCCCTCACTGACAGATATTTGCTTGTTTTAACAAGACTTAATATCTGAAATCCTTTTACTTTAGTAAGTTACTTCAAGGAAGTTTTGGATATTAATTGTAGAAAACAAGTCAAAAGCAGAGAATGTTTTTGTAGATGCTGGATCTTTGTCATGTTAAAGGAAACACAATCAGATGAGCAGACATCTGAGCCGGACGATTAAAGCAGAATGAAAAGAGTGAGAGTTCAGCGTCACCCAGAGGTCACGGAACACACTCCTCGCGGCTGCTCTTTCCAGGATCTCAGTCTTTGTGCGTCCGCGTCGCCCTGCGGCCCTGAAACTGGAATTCTGTAAACATGAACAAAGAGCAGCGCTCGGCTTACTCTGCCCCGTCCAGAGCCGCTGCTGTTTGTGTTTGCTTTCAGTCGTCAAGTGTTTCTGAGAAGCTGAGATTCGTGGGAATGGGTCGGCTCGGATCAGTCAGGAAGGGTTTGTGTTGATCAGGCTCGTGTGCTTCTGATGCAGTAGACCTCAGGTGTGTCAGAAAGCACCTGTTTTTTTACTGTCGTTGGGAGTTTCATTTCATACAGGAACATCCCGGCCTGGCTTTTCAGTCTTTCCCGCTCCCTGATCCCTGGAGAGAGAAACGCACACACAGCTGTCCTCAATAGGGCTTTAGAAGACACCTAATATTCAGTGATTTGACGACACTCAATCTATTATGTAGAGCTGCTTCATAGTTTGTTTTAACTCTGATATTTTTCGTTTATCTGGAAGCTTTTTTTCCACCAGAAACAAATCTCTCTTTAACATCTTCTGACTTTTTCCTCTCAATTTCTGAATTTTTATCTCGTAATTCCATAAAGATTGAATCTTCTCACAATCCTGGGTTTATATCTCATAGTTATGACTTCAGTTGTGAGTTTCTCTGAACTGTGGTGAAGAAGAACAATGCTCGTAAATATGAGGGGACGGGACTGGTTATCAGCTTCCGACACACTGCTTGGTCGCTCAGTCCAGCTCTTAAGGGAAGCTGATACTCGCTGACTGCTTCATCACCTCAGTAATAATTCAGTGGCATTATTCATCATATTAAACAGAACCATCAGTTTCCGCTCATATGTTGTATTCAGACGTTAAACTTTTTCGCCCTGAATCGCCGGTGACGTTTCTTTCCACCGCGTCGTCAGAATTCTCCAGAAGAGTCTGATCGCGAGGGACTTTAAAGAGCTCGATTCTCAGAATCAGTCAAAGCTTCTTCCACAAGACATTGAGTTTTTTCAAAAACCACGACGGGGCAAATTCAGATGAGTCTGAGCGTGAGGTGCCTGGAGGAGCTCCAGCACGGCTGGTGTTGATTAGCAGATGTTTGGACAGGTGGTCTTCACTAACTAACCTTCACTAACCCAGCTCTCAGGGCGCTGGCGGAGCGTGTTTGCTGTAACTAACTCAGATTCCCTGCACAACAAAAGCTGTTCAGTAGATCTGCCAGCGGAGATGTTTCTCATGACCTCCTCCGGTCCCTGATGGGTTCATGACGTTCCTGAGACGCTCCTCTAGAGACACACAGATAGAAACGCAGTCGTATGTATGGGGTTTAATTACACATGTGGGAATCACGGAGAGCAGCTCCGTCTCCTCCCAAACACACACATTCCCATATAAGGCTGTTCATTCAGAGTCACATCTTCTACACGCCTCGTATCTCTGAGAACACATGAACCCAGATGATCCGTGATCGCTTGACTTCTGCTTTTCCCTGCCTTTCTCACTTGAGTTTCAATAAAGACAAAGTGCATTCAGACCCACAGTAAAACATGCAAACGTCATGATTAAATGTTTCTGTAAGGTTCAGCAAGGCTGCGTTTATTTGATCAAAAATACATTTTTGCTGCTTAGTTATTATTTATTAATAACACATCTTATTATCAGAGTTTGTTACATTAACTAGCTTGAACTGTTAATGACACATACGTTATTCATTTCAAACATTACTAATACATTATTAGGATTAAATGTTTCGTTAACACTTCGTGAACTAATATTTTTATGAACTACTGAATCTGGAAAAATATAGTGCTCATCGCATCAACTAATGTTCACAAACGGGCCTCTGTTGTAAAGCGTCAGCAGTTTCAGGCTAACGGGAGGCACAGGAAGTTCCTGCAGTCAGTAAATTGTAAGCAGACGTGGAGATTCATGAGCTGGACTTGAGTCACGCTGAACGCCTCTTTGTGAGTCAGACAGGAGTTCAGTCTCACTTTCTGGAGGTCAGACAGGTCACACACCAGCACTTTCCTCTATTCTGACAGAGCTGTGAGTTCACTCAGACTCCTTCTGTCTGCTCTGGAGAAAAGACTCTAGAACGATCACGGTGTTAAACAGTTCCTCGATAGATTGAAGATCTTCTAAAAAACATGAAAGCACTTCCCATCCTCAGCTCTCTGTGAAGCTGGAGCGCTGAAGGGCTGCCGGGGTGTTGACAGGTGGTGCTTCTACCCGGGTGTTATTGTGCAGTCTGCAGGGTTATTCTATTACTGAGGGTTTTCTCTGTGTTAGTGTAGTTAACTGGGAGTTATTATGTAGCCAGGGAGTTTCTATGTTGTTTTCAGGGTGTTGCTATGGTAATCAGGGTGTTGCTATGGTTGCCAGCATGTTGTTATGGTTGGCAGGGTGTTGCTATGCTTGCAAGGGTGTTGCTATGGTCAGCAGGGTGTTACTATGCTTGCCAGGGTGTTGCTATGTGGATGCCAGTGTGTTGCTATGCTTGCCAGGGTGTTGCTATGGTCAGCAGGGTGTTGCTATGTGGATGCCAGGGTGTTACTATGGTCAGCAGGGGATTATTATGGGTTAGGGTTAGTTGCAGGGTGTTGCTATACTTGCCAGGGTGTTTCTATGTGGAAGGTAATTGCTTGTGATGCTGCTAATTTTGGATAAGGCTGTCTGCTGAATGAATGAATTAATGAATGGTATAAACTCATTCTGTGTGGACATCATGAGTCTGATGCGAGGGATCGCTCTCATGACTAGTTCTATGACTAATTGAAGTAGTTTATGGATCTCTGCTGGCTGATGTCAAGACGAAGGCACTTCATGTTTGGCAGTCTTCTGAAGTGTCTGTAATGAGAAAACACAGAAACACAAAGCATCTGATCTACAAACCATAAAACAACATCTGGTGAAAGACCTTCAGATGGTTTCAATGTTCTCATGTTCTCCACACAAACAAACAAATCATAAAGCCGCTCGACACACGCACAATTAAATACATTATATATCTATAAAAAGAAGAAACACATTCCTCTGCATAATTACAAACATCACAAGCCCCGATGATCCCACAAACCCACAGAAACATTCCCAACAACAGCAGAAACCACACAGCCGGTGTGTGTGTGTGTGTTAGAGAAGAATCTCACATTTGATCTCTGATTAATAACACACGTGTGTGTGTGTGTGTGCGGTCTCAAGGTTACACACACATTCTTGCATTATTTCCATTGGCGTATATTTTTACACTGTACAAAACTGTATTTAACACACTTCAGCGGCACATTTCTGACATCAGTAAGAAGATTCCAGACAGAATTGCAGTTGTTTGTCTGCAGACGAGACGAGGACCAGCTCTATAAATACACAGCAAAGAATCTGTTGTTATAAACACTGAGAGCTCCGTTTAGTCTCAACGATTAAAATCTCTCTCTCTCTCTCACACACCCCCGTACACACACACACACACCCCCGTACACACACACACACACACACACACACACTCTTGTAGTGTGTCCATGTTTTCTGGGGTGTCTCTCTTCATAGGTGTAATGGTGTTTCTACTGTACAGACTGTATGTG
>JAUMHR010000059.1:17040495-17054629 GCA_032361145.1 Enteromius fasciolatus | reverse complement strand
ATCAGATGGCCAGAGTTTTGAGAACGCAGCAGACGTGGAGGACTATAATGTGATAAGAGCTCGCTCAAGTACTGAGGTACTTGCAGTCGGGCTCGATCTTTTACTGGACACTCAGAGAGAACATGTCCTGCAGCACCGCAGTATAAACACAACCCCTTCCTTCTCCGTTATTCTTGCCAAGCTCTCCCGACCTGCATGGGTTCGATGTCCATGGGCAGCACGCTCCGTGCACACAGAGGCATGCTTACTCACTGTAGCTTGAACGTTGACACATTGAGAGTGTTGTTGCAGACGTGTGTCCACGCATAGCGCCAGTCCGACGAGTCCCTCGAACTTCACCGGTAGTTCCATCAAGCAGATCTCCTTCTGGATGCGACTGGATAACCCATGCAGGAAAATGTCCCACTGCGCCTCCTCGTTCCACCTGCACTCAGCTGCCAGGGTATGGAATTCGATGGAATAGTTGGAGACAGATCTTTCACCTTGCCGCAGATCAGTGAGTCTTCTAGCCACCTCGCACCCTTCCAAAACACGATCAAAAATGGCTCTCATCTCTGCAGAGAGTGGAGCGAGGAACAGCACAGGTGTTAATTTTCCCACACCGCCGTTCCCCACAACACTGCTTTGCCTGTCAATAGAGTCAAAACAAATGCACTTTTTAAACATAGAACACTTTGTCAAAAAGGCTCTACACATGTTGGGTTCACCACCATACCTTTCCGGCATGGGTAAACGAGGCTCAGACAGGCAGTATGGATGGCGCAGCGGAAATACTTAGGCATTGTACTAATGAGGAGAGCTCGGACACCTGCACTACCACCTCCTGTATCACAAGTCCCATACTCGTAATTTGTCTGTCCTGACAATCCATACGGGGGGAGTGGTTCACCAGGAAGTCCTGTAGATTATCTGCATCTGCTGCTTCCATCTTGGTCAGTTCCTACTGTGATGAGTGAAAAATGGAGGAAACAGTTGCAGATTGCAGTTAAAATATTTATTGACAATGTCAATCCAATCAGAGTCTGTGAAGGCAAAACAGAGTGAAGGCTGTCAGGACACGCTGGTTGGTAGCGCAGGGACCACAGCGGGCAATCCTGGATGAAGGCAGAGTCTTTGGCGAAACCTCACCGGAGAGAGCGGATAATGAGTTGGCCAGAGAAGACAGGAATCCGGAGCAGTAACAAGTAATCCGCACAGCGAACCAGCAGAACAGAGGAACTGACGAAGACAAGACAGGTTAGCACACATTAAATAGTGTTGGGTAACGAGCCACAGCTGGAATTAGTTAGCTTGTTGCCACACCTACTCATTCATACACCCAACAGGCATGAATGAGATTGTAAACCCATGAACCATGAAAGTTACATCGTCATTCACTGCTACAAACTGATAGCGTCAGATAAAAATGATTTGAACCATGCTAAGGCACTTTCACTAATGCCAACAGAGTTTTCTAGTCTATTCAAGAGAACGTTGTGGTCAATAGTGTCCATGGTTAAAAAGAATAACAAGTTGTCTACTCATCTACTCATACTGTACTTGATTTCCATTTTTTTAGGGTCTGAGTAAAGTTTACTAACGGTGACTAAGTGAAATGTACTTGCAGGGTAACCTTAAAATAATTAAGTAGAATCAAATAGCTTGTCATTACTAAGCTAACGTTACATTTTCCCAATCATTTCTGACACTTCAGCACAAATCGGAAATACAAATGCTATGGATCACTGATCCTAGATTAGTATATGACGCCACCACCATACACGGGCCAGTGCGTGACTTCTTACTGCGGTTGGCAATGAGCTTTTTGTTGTTAGCGCCACCTTCTGCACCGGACACGTGACATGCTTGGGCGAACACTTTTTAGAAAGATGGCAGAGGACGGAGAGGAATTAATCCAGAGTGTCACGATTGAGACACAGGAAGGCGTTCGTATTCATCTGCAGGCTTTATTTATGACACACAGAGTAAACACAGCGTAGAAAACAGGCAGAGTCAAACAAGCGGCACCGGGGACATCAGAGGCATAGGCGAGAGAATGGCGGAGAGAACCAACAAGGTGGGCGGAGACATGAGTTCATTGATAAAGTCCAGGCAAAAGAACAGAAACATGAAACACAGAGTCAGAGGGGTGCTGGAGTGCCATCAAATCCTTTGCTGGCGACTCCAGCTGAGTGTGACATAGCCCCCCCTCTAAGGAGTGGCTTCCAGACGTTCCAAAGCTAGGAGCCATCAGGAACGACCTCCAGGGTGTGGCGGATGGCGGAGAAGCCCACCGGGGAAGCGCAGGCGGCGGAGAGGCCAACCGGGCCGGAGCAGGCGGCGGAGAAGCCCTCCAGGGAGAGGCACGAGACTGAACTGCACATAAGTGTACACAGAGAGAGGTGGCCTCTAAGGCTGAGTTCGTACCTGAGGCAGGTACGGGATGAGTGGTCCCAACAACCAGGTCAGACCCAAGGGTGAGTTTAACGGCTCCCGGGGCAGGTTCAGGGCAAAGTAACTGTTCAGCGACCTCCACTGTCGGTCCAGAGCAGGGCGTGAGCTCAATAACAGCCTCCTTGGCTGGTTCAGGGCTGAACAATAGTCCAACGACCTCCATGGTCGATTCAGGACTGGGCGAATGTTCAAAAGCTTTAGTGGCTAATTCAGGGCAGGGCAAAAGTTCATTGACCTCAGTGGTGGACACCGAGTGGAGTAAAGTACCCACAGCACCGAAGCACAGAGTCTATAAGCTGTTCTAATGTCCAAGTGGGATCTTCCTCGGGAAGATCGCGCAATAACTCAAGATCTAATCCGGACAAAAAGTACAGTTTGATCTTATTCTCACTGACCTGCACATGATGAGATACAGCGATAAAATCGGTGACGTACTCCTCAATAGGGCGTCCGCGCTGAAACAGCACACGCAGATAGTTCTCCGATACCAGATTATAATCCTGCCAGCGGGGCAATGCCAAGTCTCTGTATTCAGGCTGATCATAATAGCTGCTGAATCCTGGCTCGTGATTGAGACACGGGAAGGCGTTCGGATTCATCTGCAGGCTTTATTTATGACACACAGAGTAAACACAGCGCAGAAAACAGGCAGAGTCAAACAAGCAGCACCGGGGACATCAGAGGCAAAGGCGAGATAATAATCCAGTAGGAGAAGCGTGGGTCGGCAACAGTAAATCCAAATACATACAAGGAACAAGGAAACACGGAGGGCTCACGATCGGAGTAAACACAGGGTGCATTCAACAATCACGAGCGACTGGCCATGGAAACATACGGGTACTTTATACACGTGACAAAGACACTGGGGGGTGGAGAAACAGATGAGTGACCAAGACAACCAACAAGATGTCAGAGTCCTTTGCTGGCGACTCCAGCTGAGTGTGACACCGAGGGGGGAGTCGCCGTGGCCGGACCTCGAGAAGTTCATGACGCTGACTGAGACAACGGTCTGTTTTTGTCGGTACTGTTTGGAGTAGTGCATAATTCTACTAATGTGGTTTGTCCTGTGGTTACAGTCAGATAATAATACACACACACTCTCGACACCTTTTGTTATTATATTTGTTCTTGTTGCCAAATTGTTGCCAATTCTGCGTGCCTATCTGTTTGAATGACGTTTTTTATCACTAAGGTAGCATTGATTTAAAGTTGGTTAAAAACTACTTTTGCCATGTTGCTGTAGCTTAGCTTGCTACATTTCTTAGCTTTAGTGTAGTTAAGCTTAATTTAATGTAAAGTAACTGATAGCTTAGCTCACTACATTTTCTAAGTAGCTTGCCCAACACTGCTTAATATGCATGCAGAAACGTGCAAAATAACGTTTGGGTTGCTGAGACAGTGATGCAACGCTACATTTCTCTAAATCTGCTGAAGAAACCAACTTGAGCACATTTTTATTTTTAGTGAACTTTTCCTGTAAGGCACATGTACTGTATCTGTGGGGTCTGAATAAGTTGCTATGTGATTATGTAAATGCTGTGAAGTATTTGTGTGGGTTCAGGCCGTGGGACTGATGGAATCTGATGTTTGTGTGTTATTTATCATCCAGAACATCACATGACGGGAGTCCAGCAGGTGCTCATGGACAGATAAGTGCGAAACAGAAAGATGAAAATGCATGTTGTGTAGTGTGTGTGATTAAATGGATCTGTTTATTCAGGAGGTCATTGTCTGAGACAGGTCTGTCACTCTGAAAGTGGTGAGCTCACCAGGAGCTAGTTGTATATTAAAGTCAGTGATTTTTTGGTTTAAATAGCTTTTTAAAGCCAAAGCATAGGTTTCTGTGACAGGTATGTTTAGGGTTAGCGCAGGCTATCCATACTATTGTGAGTTTTAACATTCTGTAAAACCTTCTTTATTAATATTTTAAAGGAACACTCCACTTTTTTGAAAATATGCTCATTTTTTGGTCTTGCAAAAAATGTTTTGAAAATTTTAGAAATTTTTTAGTACAAATATCTAAAAAAACTTAAAGAAACATTTACTGGAGATGCAAAAGGACTTAAAGGACAACGCATTCTCACTCCCAAGTCGTCACATTTTCGATGCGAAGGGTTGTTTTACATACAAAACCCTTAGCACCAATATGTCGATAATTTGTATAATTTAATCCAAACCCTGCCCCTAAACCTACCATCTGTCAAACCACCGTCTAATTTATTGGAAAAAAATATTAATATTCCAAGTCTTGTGATGTAAAACGATCGATTTCAGTGAGGAATAGAAGCGGTAAAGACCCTTTAAAGCGGTCTTTCCCCAAGCTTCAAAATGTGACGACTTGGGAGTGAGAATGTGTTGCAACGGAACACGTCACTTTTCTTTTGAAAACAGACTAATTTTTCAACTAACCTCGAGTTAAACAGTTGAGTTCTACTGTTTTTAACTTAGCATAGATTATTGAATCTGATTAGACCGTTAGCATTTCACTCAAAAATGACCGAAGAGTTATGATATATTTCCTGTTTAAAGCTTCACTATAGTTCCTTCGTCTATTAAGATGGACGGAAAATGAAAAGTGGTGATTTTCTAGGCTGATAATCAATCATAATATTCAAGGAAGCAGGTGTAATGATATCACACAGAGCCTGAAAATAGTCCCCGGCTGTAGATATGATAATACAGCAAAGATCCTTGATTATTACACTGGAATGAGAGTATAGTTCCTAGTTATACCAGCCTAGAAAATCACAACTTTTCATTTTCAGTCATGAGACATGATGTACAGCAGCGGTAGGCAATTTCGGTCCTGGAGGGCCGGTGTCCTGCGGAGTTTAGCTCCAAACAGTGTAGCCTATGTGTGTGTGTGTATGTGCGCGCCCGCGCGCTGCATCAGTCGCATTCTCAGCTCCTCGTCTAGTTCGCTCTGACGCGGTTTAATGAGCGCTAATGATCTCATTTAATGAATGGCAAACAGTAGCTGGATGTGGTTCTCCTCCTCGCCGGGCGGTGAAGAGCGTGTGTAAATCGCGCTGTTGATTCAGCAGCTCCTCCACTGCACTGTGTGTGTGCGTGAGGCTGGGGGTGTGCGCGCGCGTGTGCATGTGTGTGTGTGTGTGTGTGTGTGTGAGAGCATGATTGAGTGCATGTGGACGCGTGAGGCAAGAGGAACGATGGCTGCTCATGTGTGAGCCGCACACAACTGTATTTCCAGAGGAACCGCGCACACACGCCGCTCTGCGTCGCCAGCATGCCTGCGGAGGTGAACGAGGTGAGTGCATGCGTCGCTTTTCCCGCAGCGCGGTGATGCTCGTGCGTCTGCAGCTGCAGCGGATGCCAGGGCTGGGTGGGCATCGCCTCGCGTCGCCTCGCCCGCACTGGATCTGTATGCGTTGCAGCTTCACACATGTGGGGCGATCGCATGTAAATATTGATATATAGCTAGCGCTCACACCGCAGGGCTTCTGTGTTTTTGCGCGTCTGTCAGTGAGACTCAAACTCTGATGCGGCGCAACTACTCAAAACACGCAGCTGCGGCGCGTGCAGAGCCGGGTGAAGCCCGTGATGCGTGTGTCCTACTTGGGCTTGTGACAGCAGATCCGCTACCCTTGAGCCACTCTCTGACACTGAGCCGAGCTGAGATAAGGGGCAAGAGATGGATGATGGATGGATGGGCCACATGACGTAGTGGGTAAGACGGGCTACAGACCGCGTAAAAGCATCTGGTGCATAGTGAGCTGGGAATTCAGCATCGAGAAAGATGAATCAAGCCTGTGTGCTTTCTTGATTCATGTTCTTATTGCGGCTCATTCATCAGTGCATCACGTCTTTATAAACCTCCTCCACCTCTGCAACGACTTGCAGTGCATATTTTCCAGAAACAGATTTGATCGTCACTTATTGAATCAGATCTGTATGTGTTTCGGTCTCATTACTCGTGTATTTTTGCTCACATCTCCCCTGTGAGAACTATGTTGTTACATAAGCGAAACTGTAGTGCATGCTTTATTTCACCACATTTATGATTGTTTTTGCCCAGTTTTTGATTATCATTCCTAAATTGTATACTTCAGATAATGTTAAGCACGGTAAACTTGTGGTTACTTACAGTTTTACTGCATATACTGTACTATAGTTGAACTATGGTTACTATAGTAAATTGTTTCATAAAGGCCTGTAGCAGCACTATTAACACTGTTTTCAGATAAACACCGCTTGTATTCGACACTGGACAAAACTAGTGTTGTTACATAAGCAAAATTGTACTATCCCTGTTTTATTTTGCTAAAGTGATTATTATTATTATTATTAATTAATTTACTACACATTTCTTTTACACTTTATTTTAAGGTGTCCTTGTTACAGTGTAATGATATATTTAAGTACCGAGTAATATTCAGTATTTAATAGTATATTTTTATTTTATTTTAACACTTTACTTTGATTACAAATTTTTACATTTTTTTATGTTATCTTTTTTTAATTTAATGTAATTTAATTTAATGTTTATTATGTTTTCATAGTTCAAAAAGTTGTTATTTTATTTAATATTATTTAATCTTTAATATAAAATATTTTTTATATATTTTATTATATTATGTTAATTAATTAATATTTTTAATTGAAATTATTCTTTTTATTTTTTATTATTTTGCCCTTATAGTTCAAGAATGTTTTTTTATTTTCTCATTTTATTTTATTTCATTGTTACAGTGTAATGGTACATTTAAGTACTAAAAATATTCAGTATTTAATATTCATTTTATTTTATTTTATATTTTTTTATTTAAGGTAATTTCATTTTATTTTATTATGTCCTCATAATTCAATGATTTGTTACCTTATTTAATCTATTTTACGTGATATTATTTAATATTTTATTATATTATTTTTTTATTTTATTTATATTATAAATAAATATAAAAATATTATTTATATTATATAATATTTTATGTATATTTTATCTTTTTAAATTTAAATTAATTTAATTTAATTAATGATACATTTAAGTACTGAGTAATATTAATTAAGTAAATATAATAAATATAGGGTTAGGGTTTGGCTTGCATGTAATAGTGCATAATTAATTAATATTATAATAGTATAATAACAATTAATGTAACATGTAACAAGGACACCTCAAAATAAAGTGTTTACCAGATATAGTTCATAGTTCAAATACTGTTAACCATGCTAAATAATACACTTTACTTTAATAAATCCATTTTCCCCATTTTTACTGACATTTTCCAAGTCAAGTATCACTATTATATTACACTAACAACCGTTCAGAACACCTTAGCAACTGCATAGCAACAGAATCAACACACTATCAGGTTTTCACAGGCATACAGCGCTCGTGTTCTCTTCAGGAATAAGACAGCTAGTTAGAGAGATGTTGGATGTGAGTTGATGAAGAGTGATCCAAGCAGAATAAAAGCAGCCTGATGCTCATCCATCCATCCTCTCTCTCTCTCTCGCTGCTGAAGCAGTTCATCATGTGCTTTCGTTTAAAAAGATTGCTTTTTGATGGAGATCCAGTGATTATTCTGACCGATGGAAGCACTGGGAATAATGCTGAACTCTACATGTCTGCATGAAACAACTCACTCACATTCGGCTTCTCAGAAAGATTGATCATTATGCAGGGAATATTCACTTCAGATCGGATGAAACCTGTTGAGTAACAGCGACACAAGCACAATAAAGCACAATAAATGTCACTTGCTCTGCTTTGTTATCTGATGCATAGACATCCACACATGCATGAACTGAACTGAGTTGAATAATGATTCAGTTCTGTAAAGCTGCTTATAGCTGATATTGACTGCATCAGTGATGAGACTAATTAAGATTGTGCTGTAAAGCATTGCTGAAACACAATATCGCTATTCAGCTCATTTCAGTTCGGTGTTGATTCAGTTCATTTCAATAACTGTAAAGCGAATCACTTTCATGGCCTTTTTAACGAAGAACCTAGCATTATTCAATCGTGAACCAGTTTTATTTTGATTGTAACAGCTATAATACAGACCTTTACAAAGAAGTCCACAGAAATAAACAGGACAATAACAGAATCAATGAAGCAAATGATTCAGTTGAATCAAATCAGTGTTGATTCAGTTCATTTTAATAATTGCGTGGAATTTATTTAGTTCTGAACTAAATTCAATTAAAATCTATAATAGAAGATAATAGTGTCATTAAATGATTATTCAATCCAGTGTCAGTGTTGCAAAATTCATAAATTATTGAAAGATTATTATTGAACAATTGTTTTAATTTTATTTTAACTGAACACTTTACCTTGTTTCAGATTATTTAACTATTTTTAATGTTGTTATTTTATTTGATCTTTTTCAATTAAAGTTAATTTTATTTTATTTGATCATGTCCTCATAGTTCAGTGATTTTTCATTTTATTTAATTGTATTAGATCTTATTTTATTTTCTATTACTTTATTTGTTTATTCTTTTTGCCCTCATAGTTGAACATTTTTTAATTTATTTTATTTAATCTTACTTTATATTATTTTACTAATTTCTTTTTATATTTTTATAATTTGATATATTTTGTCCTCACAGCTCAGTAAAGGTTTGTACTGTACTGTATTGTACAAACTAAACTATGAAAGGTGTGATTTATTTTTCTAATGAAAGAGTGCATTTCTTATCTTTCATTTTCTGCAAACAAAATAAATAAATATTGCCATGTCAAAAGCAGAAAATCTCTTGCAAACAAATGCAAACCGAAATAAAACAAAACAAAAAACAACTTCTACTTACTTTATTTCAGCTCGTTCCCAGGAGAGAACATCTGTCGTTTACCGTAAGAAATGATGGTTAAATGAGACAGTTGTGTTGTAGATGTGTGTGTTATTCCCGCTCTTCTGAACTGAAGTGTGTGTGTGTTTATGAAGCTGAGCTCATGTATAATTCAGCTTTGCTTGCTCTTCTTAAGTGTGTTTTTACACCAAAGGGCTTTCTGTCATCTCCTAAAGCCGTTTAATGTGGAGACGGTGGGTTTGAGAAAAACATGAATCAGTGAAGCTGTGTGTTAAAACAGGATCCGGCTGATCTTCTGCTTCTTCTCTTCGGCCCAACAGAAGCCGGATCTGGAGGAACCTTCAGCTCAGGACACCAAAGAGACGGAGCAGACGGAGGAGACAGAGGAGACCCCGTCAGACACCAACCACACAGAAACACACGTGAGAGAGAGAGAGAGCAGAAAAACACATTCGTTTATATAGAAGACCTGCTGAAATCTCAGATTCAAGCCAAATGTTAAATCCTTTCTTGTAGGTTTATTGCATTATTTGTTATTAATACTTTATAAGCAGAAAGATGACAACTGAGAAATCACAAAGATCTTCATCACTATTTTTGACTTTTTCTATTGCAAATATCTAAAACATTGCATAATACATTCAAAGTCTGCCTTTGATTTTCTCAAAAAAAAAAGTATAAATTATTCACGCTGCAGTGATTCGTTGGTAGATGTAGATATATAATTCAGATCCCAACGTGTGTGAGATATGAGCAAAATGCTAAATATGTTATGTTTAGAGACTAAATTAACTTAATAGATAAATTTACAAAAGTATTTTTGACACTAATGGTACTCCATAAATGACCTGAACATGAAACATGTTTATATCTCTTAAAAATAATAGTAAAAAAAAACCCTGGAAAATAAAGTAGTATATGTTGTGGTTCTTAAAGCCTTTGCAAAGTCTCCTTCCCTTACTAAAAACTATACAGATATACAGAGTTTTTTCATGTCTCTTCTGGGTCAAAAAGAGTGAGTGTAAATCCATTAGACGTAAGTCTTGTTTATAAAAAATTCTACCTAAATGAAGTGAGTTTATGGCTAAAACACAACAATTCAAAAAGAAAGATATTATTTTCTGCCTCTGTTAACATATATTTGTTGTTGGTTTGAGCATAATCCTGACTATGTTGTTTTTTTCAGAAATCAGTTCTTAATACCTAAAAACATTTAGCTTCAGAAGAAACTGTATCTTAATGTTTAGATATTTACTGAGGTATTTTCTCAAAGCTGGCATCTGTTTGCTATATTAAACACAAATTTGCTTAATAACCTTGTTTCATTAGGCAGTGCATAAAATAATAAAAATAAGGATTTGAAAGGATTTAAATATTCATGGTTTTTGAGAGCCAAAACGTAATTATTTTAACAGGTTCTTTTTTAAATTAACAAATCATTTATAATTCATGACTAATGATTCATTTTCTGTTGATAAGAAGCATATATTGTTTAGAAGCCGAGCGCTGCAGGCGGTGTGTGGAGGTGATGTTAACGAGCTCACGCTGAGATCTTCTTCTGATCTTCTGCAGACGGAGAGTTCAGGGATCGGGACGGAGAAGTCGTCCAGTCCTGAGAGCGAATCTAACCCGCTCAGCTCCAGCAGCTCCAACGAGCAGGTCCTGCCCAGCCTTCTGAAGGTCAGTATTTAGTTTTTTGTGCTTTTCATTGGGAAAGCCAGCACTGTAAAAAATACGGTAAATTACGGTAAAAAATTGCAGCTGTGGTTGCCAGAAATCGACTGTGAAAAATGCGGGAGCAACATTTTATGTTTTACGGTTTTAAGTTAAATTTACAGTTAAATACCGTAATTTTATAAACTTGTAAGATGCTCTGACTTGTCTTGCCCGGCGTGGGAAGGCAAAACAGAAGTAAAAATAAAAATTCATCTGGAAAAACTGACCCTCAGGACCATAAAACAAACCCCCCCTTGACTTTCCGATCTTCTGAGTCCCCCACCTCACAATCTCACTCTTCTCCCTAAGAGGGTTACCAAGAAAAAATTATAAGCTCAAAGTGTCATATTTTGTGAAGATATGAGTTTCACTGTCATGTCTGATGTCATTCCAGAGGTATTAACGTGATGGATGCAATGGTCTCAATTTCATAGCAGTCACTTATTTTATAAAGAGTAGAATCTCTTTTAAAGAATTAGGCTTAATACCAAAGGGGCGTTTCCTCCTTTAGGGGACAAATGGAAATTTCTGACTAGCTGCAAGAGAATAAACTCTGTGAAGCAAATCCTTTTAATACTTGAAGTGCACGAAGACAGGCAAGCAGGGTATCCACATGGACAGACGCTAAACAAACATTAATGACCAGAACACAAGGACTAGACTGAACGTAACTTATATAGCACAGACAATTACTCTAACAAACAAGACACACCTGAATGTAATCAACACTGACAGAAACTTGGTCACAGGGAGCACGTGGGGAAATGACAACATCAACAAACACAGAGTGGGAACGTTACATATCGCCCCCCCCTCCCGGAAAGCCGCGTCCTCTCGGCGTAGACAAAACAAAAGGCAAGAGTCCAAGTCAGGAGGAGGTTCAGGAGGTGGACGGGCAGCCGGGAGGAGGACTGGGAACAGGATCCAGGGTGTTGACGACGGGGGGAGAAGCCAGGGAGGAGCCAGGAGGGATCCGGAGCCCAGCCATGGTGCAGATCCGCTAGAGAGCCCGAAGCGGAGACGGAGAGCCAATGATCCCGGTGGACCCGGAGGGACAAGGCGGAGCCAATGGCGCTGGCGACCGACGTGGAGACGGGGATCTGGAAGGCTGCGGTGGAGCCGGAGCGACAGAGGACCAAGGTGTAGCTGGAGGGAGGGAGGAGCCTGAAAGAGCTGGCAGGACGGAGGGATGAGGCGCAGCCGGAGGAGTGGAGTCCCGAGACGCCGGATGGTCGACGACAGACCAAGGCGGAGCCGGAGGGACGATGGAGCCCGGAGGAGCTGGTGGACAGACGAGCCACGGTGGAGAGGAGGGAGCTAGGTGCCGTGGTGGAGCCAACGGGTCAGAGGGACAAGGCCGAGGGATTCTCCAGCCCCGACGCCGATGTAGACTGGCAGACCCGTGGCGACTCTAGCACACAGGTGGTGGGCTGAGGGTGAGCAGCGGTGCTGGCAGGTAACAGCGGTGGAGTGGACCAGACTAGGTGGGCGGGTGGGTTCTTGAATTTTGTGCAGGCTTGGGCACTGGAGGGCGCCTGCGAGGCACAGGTACAGGGAGGTGCCTCGTCCGTAGACCCAGATCTGACAGCTCACCCTCAGCCTTGGTGCAGTGGGCGGAGTTCCTCTTCACGCTCTTGCTGTCCATGGCGATCTCCACCGGCTCTCGCACCTGGTCTGACGTTAGAGGCTCATGCCCCGGGACGATCCTCTGTCGCTCCTGTTGGCGATGGCTCGTCGGTCGCTTCGGGCGCTGAATCTCCGTTAACGGTGGGATCGGGCTCGAGGTTTGCGCTGCAGGGAGTTGATGGTGGGCTGGGCTCTGGGTCGGGAGTGGCACTGGCGAGCTCTTCCAATGGCACAACCGGTGAAGGACGATCTGTCCACTCCACGAAAGCGGCAAAGTCCGCTCGAGGACCATGTTCGGACAGCGGCGCTCTGTGCTCAGGTTTCAGGCTCTTGTTGTAGAAGGCACAGAGCGCACTGTCCGGAAAGCTGGAGAAACATACAATATGCATCAATTTCAGGAAATATACATTCATAATCCTTTGAAACATTTTTGAGTGTTGACATTAGTCTAAAGTGTAATATTGTTAGTTTATAATTTATACAAAAACAATGAGGTAATGTTATATGTTTAATTATGGTTTCATTGAATAACACTGTTTAAATACATTATGTAATACAAAGTAAACAATTGCAAAGGACACCAAAGTGTTACACTTGCAGGACGATCAAATCTTTGTTTAATATTGGTCAAACATTTAATTCAAATATCCACTTATTTAAAAAATCAATATAATCCCTCCAAAAAACACTTGGCCACCTTTTTGTGATAGAAATGCTACAGCCTATTTTTAATTTATTCAGAAAAAAACTTTAACCATGGTTTTATTGCAGCAAAATGTGGATTTTTTACTTGTATACTTAATTCATCTTGATTCAAGAATTGTCAGATATTTATAATAATAAGAGAAGATTTTTTGCAGTGTAGTGGTAAAGGGTTAAACTTAGTTCAGCGTGTTTCATCAAAACTGCCCCGCAGTCATCTACACAGCTCAGTAGGACACTAAATAAATCAGATTTTATAGAGTCCAAACTCTCAGGTGAGAGAATATCATCTTCATTCACGCTGTGAATGTGTACAGATTGATGTGTTGTTATTAATCTGGCCTCTTTATGCTTGGTTTAGTTCTGATGCTCATGCTGAGCAAACCACCAACACTTCCTCAGTACTTTTGTCTTACTCAGTACAATGCATTTATGATACTTACATTTATTGATTATTAAATTTATGGTAATTAAATAAATATTTGAACAGATTTTTTATGAACAAATCATTTTGAATTTATGACTAATGATAAAAACTAGGTTTTATTTATTAATTTTGGTAATCTTTTGGAAAAAAATTCTTAAAGGGGTCATATGATGTTGCTAAAAAGAACATGATGTGGTGTATGTGGTGTAATGTAATTGTGTTTATGTGGTTTAAGTTTCAAAAAACACATTATTGTACATTATTGGTATCATCCACATACTGTACATTATAGTTTTTCCTCTAAGCCCCGCCTCCTGAAACGGGTCGATTTATACAAAGCTCAAAAGCGAGGTGTGCTCTGATTGGTCAGCTATCCAGTGCACTGTGATTGGCCAAATATCTCAAGCGTCTGATGGAAATGTTCCGCCCCTTACCATAACGTGATGC